>JARACY010000728.1:0-78639 GCA_029255725.1 Scrobipalpa atriplicella | reverse complement strand
CGGTTAACTAGGCGCTGTGAGGAGTATCAATGAACTGCAACCGTTCAAAGCGGTCATTAAGGCTGGCTCGATAGCGCAGAGGAGAATTTAGATGGCATTTTTATTCGCGGTCAGGGAGCCGGGCGTGCGGCTATAATTTGTTCAAATCCACGTGTCCGCTCCGGCAGGGGGCGCTCTCGATATGAATTGTTTCACGCTCGCCGCACCCGAGCCACCTTTTTTCAGATATCTCTAATCTGGGCTCGGTCTCTGCGGTGGCCGCTCCATGAATATTTTAACTGCTGTGTGACAGTCTCCGAAAATACGTAGCTCGCATTCGTTTATTAATGTCGCATCGATCGTTGTGGCCCGTGGGACGACCCGTATAAGGAACTAAATGGGATTTCATTTTCTAGTTCAGAAATCAAACGCTCCCCGCGGAATTGGTCCAATGTTCTTTTTGAGAGGTCCCCATTTTTGTTCCGGTTCGTTTGTCGGGTCGAGGGCGCGAGTGGCGCGGGTAGCGTTCCTTGCACGCCGCAGACATAATTGTTTCGTGGCTGAGCGCGTATTTTTCCGCAAGATAATGCCATTAATCTCGTCTGCGTAATGAAAATGTACGGCGGCGGGCTGAGCGCGGAACATTCAACATCTCCGTTAATGCGCGCCAAACCTCGCGGAGTTGCGGCAAGTTTCTCAATATGACTTCCTAAGTAAGAAATTAAATCCACTTGTGAGCGGTACTCGTCTCTACATAATATACGAGGCTTAGGTTAGGCTCGAGAGCGGGATAATTCAGTTGGGGGTAGTCTCAAGACGTCCTTAATTTATTCATAGTCGAAAATTGGATCGGAATGGACGGAGTGCGTCGTAACGAGTGGACTAGTGGTCGTAAAAGTCCATCTATAGGGGTAGATATACATAATTCATAACAGTAACTTTGTTCTTGGTTCAGTTATTTAGTATTTGATATTCCCTAGAATTTTATGAACAGGAAGGCAGGCAGGAAGTTCAATATTAAAAATTATTGGATATCATGATCAAGTTTTTACAAAATAAGGGTTGCTTTCATTACGGTTTCGTTAAAGACAGGTTCCTTCCAGTTTCCAGGTTCCTTGGTCGGGTGATGCCGGGTCAGAATAGCATCAGCATCATCCTATAGGAAACTATAACAGTGTATTACTTACTTGATACTCTCTTGCCGTTTTTCCTCCACTGTATGTTGGGTATGGGGTCGCCACGCGCCGCGCAGTAGAAGGCTTTTCGTAATTTAATTCGGCCTGGTGGGCGCGAATGGCGACAGAAAAAAATTGCCGGTTTTTTATTTGAATGCGTGCGACGGCACGTCCCGCCTGACGCCCGTTTCAATCCCGCGCACATATAAAACGTGACCATTCACAGCCTCGTCCGTCGAGGAATAAACATATCCGTCACACAGGCTTTCCTCCTGGCGCCTGACGTGATTTTAAAGCAAATGCGCACGGAATTCGGATAGTAATACCGGTTAACTAGGCGCTGTGAGGAGTATCAATGAACTGCAACCGTTCAAAGCGGTCATTAAGGCTGGCTCGATAGCGCAGAGGAGAATTTAGATGGCATTTTTATTCGCGGTCAGGGAGCCGGGCGTGCGGCTATAATTTGTTCAAATCCACGTGTCCGCTCCGGCAGGGGGCGCTCTCGATATGAATTGTTTCACGCTCGCCGCACCCGAGCCACCTTTTTTCAGATATCTCTAATCTGGGCTCGGTCTCTGCGGTGGCCGCTCCATGAATATTTTAACTGCTGTGTGACAGTCTCCGAAAATACGTAGCTCGCATTCGTTTATTAATGTCGCATCGATCGTTGTGGCCCGTGGGACGACCCGTATAAGGAACTAAATGGGATTTCATTTTCTAGTTCAGAAATCAAACGCTCCCCGCGGAATTGGTCCAATGTTCTTTTTGAGAGGTCCCCATTTTTGTTCCGGTTCGTTTGTCGGGTCGAGGGCGCGAGTGGCGCGGGTAGCGTTCCTTGCACGCCGCAGACATAATTGTTTCGTGGCTGAGCGCGTATTTTTCCGCAAGATAATGCCATTAATCTCGTCTGCGTAATGAAAATGTACGGCGGCGGGCTGAGCGCGGAACATTCAACATCTCCGTTAATGCGCGCCAAACCTCGCGGAGTTGCGGCAAGTTTCTCAATATGACTTCCTAAGTAAGAAATTAAATCCACTTGTGAGCGGTACTCGTCTCTACATAATATACGAGGCTTAGGTTAGGCTCGAGAGCGGGATAATTCAGTTGGGGGTAGTCTCAAGACGTCCTTAATTTATTCATAGTCGAAAATTGGATCGGAATGGACGGAGTGCGTCGTAACGAGTGGACTAGTGGTCGTAAAAGTCCATCTATAGGGGTAGATATACATAATTCATAACAGTAACTTTGTTCGGGCTTAGTTCCGAGCGGGTAAAGGACACTACGCTTTGCATATGCATATCATATTTCGGGATTAAACTTTTTTTTTGTATTATTAACGGTCGCTGTTTCGGACAGCGTTGAGTGGTTACTTTTCGTTCCGTTTTTTTTAGATGAAGTTTGACTTCATTATATGAAATATTTGATGTCAGAATTTCCTGGCTTTACTTATAATATAATGACGAGTAAAACTAACCATGTGTTTGTTTGTTTGTGTGCGCAGATCCGCCTGAGATCACGATCCGGCCAAGGAACCTGCAAGTGCGAGCGAACGGAATAGCAGCCTTCTACTGCGCGGCGCGTGGCGACCCCATACCCAACATACAGTGGAGGAAAAACGGCAAGAGAGTATCAAGTAAGTAATACACTGTTATAGTTTCCTATAGGATGATGCTGATGCTATTCTGACCCGGCATCACCCGACCAAGGAACCTGGAAACTGGAAGGAACCTGTCTTTAACGAAACCGTAATGAAAGCAACCCTTATTTTGTAAAAACTTGATCATGATATCCAATAATTTTTAATATTGAACTTCCTGCCTGCCTTCCTGTTCATAAAATTCTAGGGAATATCAAATACTAAATAACTGAACCAAGAACAAAGATGGCTAATATACTGAATAGGTACATTTGCTTCCACCCGAAGAAAGCATGCTTTAATTAATTAATGGTACCTACGAGTGAGTTCATTTTATGAATATACTGAAAAGCAATGTAGCAAGTAGGTATTAGATGAAACTCTGACACCAGAGTTCATCGGGTCGATCGACTCGATACCCACACAATCAGAAGATACATAAATGTTCAGTTCAGTATAATGTGTCGCCGCCGCAACACTGGTCGAAAAGAGTAAAAACTCCTTCGGCCTGCGCGTTCCAATTTTGAAATGATTAAAATTAAAAGAATTATGTTTGACATTACGACTTTTGTTCTCTGGTTTAATTGGAAATTTAAATGAATATCATGATAATTAATTAATTATTAATTAAGATCGTGTGAAACAATGGATTGGATTCATTGTAACAAATGTTTTTCCCAATTAGAACCCGGAATAACTCTACATTTGACATCATGCGGTCATATGTTTTGCAACAAATGTTTGGAAAATGGAACCAAAGAAAGCACGTGCATAGTTTGCCGTGTGCCTTGTTCAATAATGAAGCTTGTTCCCGATATGAACCCCGAAATTCAAGAGTATTTTACGGAGCCTGAGGAAATAATAAAGAAGTCTTGTGAGGTTATACAATTCCAGAGGCAACATAGACGACGATTGCTCTCTTATTTAATGCAGTCGACAAAAAAGTTTCGCTCAGCCCGCACAGAACTCCGTCGTATGACAGAACTATGCCAGAAGCAACATCACCAGCTCAAGGAATATCAGAAGATCATTATAGGACTAAAGGCGCAGTTGGGAAGTCAGTCAAAACTTGCATCGCCATTCAACGTGCCGATATCTCCTGGCGAGAATATTTCACCCAACTTCGTGCAGACGACGCCCTCATGCAAGAGACCTGGTAAAAGCACTCCATACAGTCAGCCGTATCAGTCTTGCCTGGTGACTCCGACCAAAGTCACCAAGCGGCGATCGAGCAACTTCAGTGGCCAGCTCAGCCACTCCAATTCATCTAACAAGATTACCTCGACTGTGCACACGCCGCCGACCCCTGACTCAGCAGGATATAGCCATTTTTTTAAGAATCGAATTAACTAAAAAAAAACAAAAAGCAAATATGTAGGCAATTTTTAAAAATTCATTTTATTCATAAGTAATTATTGGTAGTAATTCTAACAGTCAGCGAATCTACATCAAGTTTCCAGTGTGAATCATTTTTAAATTTTGTATGGATAGATTCATTAGATAGATCGATAGCAGGTATTTACTAGTACCTACGCTCTTTATTTACCCTAATAAAAATTAACTTAGTATGTTACAAAATTATATGTAAGAGCTGTATTTTTAATTACAAAGTATAAGGTAATGAAATAGTTCAATTAAAACCCTAAAAAACTTTTATTTAAACATGTTGGTACAATCTACCTTTGTTTTAAATCCTAGCTTTACAGCTTTGAAAATTCATAAGACGTATCTAATCATATTTTCACATAATCTACTGGTTCTTAGAAATTGGTAAATTAGAAATCTAAAAATATCCATCCATAAGGAATGTTTAATATTGAATTTCCTGTGCATAACATTCTAAGAAAAGACTAACTGGAATACTGAACCTAGAACAAAGCTGTCTGAAATGCTGAATACAGTTGCTTCCATCCGAAGAAAGCATGCAAATTTAATTAGTAAGTAGTAGGTACGAGTACATGACATGAATATACTGAAAAGCAATGTAGGTACTAAGAATAGAGCTATCTATCTTCAACTGGGTACATAAATTCTAGTCTACTCGCGTCAGGTAGGTAATATTATGAACATAGGGAATTCTTTTTATCCCAATGTTTCGACTCAGTAGCATGAGCCATGGGCGCTGGCGGGTCGACTGATGATTCAACAATGCTTGAAAAACAATATGAAATTAAGTACTTATGTGGAAGAAAAACTGACTGTGACATAACACTTTTTCGGTAAGTCTGAATGACTAGCTGAGTGAGTGTGGCGAGGTTAGTGCTCGCTAGACTCAAAGTACCGTCGCATGTCGATAGCTGCTTTTACACAGCAACTTCTGGAACGAGGAGCGGCACGACATTGCGAGCGATGTGGCCACTAAAGCAGCAGATGGCTGGTTTAGGGTTACGAGTGTAGCGTTAATTTCTCAAGTGGTCTCTTAGGAATAGTTGCGGAGTGAAGTCTGAAGTGTTTCCTTAAGATTAATATGGCAAGAGCTTTTTAAAAGTGTCAAGAGCTCTATTAGATCGACAATCGTTTTGCTTTTAAATACGTGACCAGGTTACTTTTCTTTAAACTTGAGGACTGTTCTCTATTCTCTTTGCGTATAGTTAAATTTTTATCTGTGTGGCTGTGTGTAAAAGCTAGCACTACTTCGCAAATTATGGCAATTCTCGACCGGAGGGAGATCCGGCCCACGTCCAACAATGGACGGACATCTTTGACTGATTTAGTTTAAAACAGCTTTTTATGTCAAAACCCGATCGTCATGACTTCGTGTTCATGGCCTAAATATTTCTATTCACCGAATATTTCGTAGCCACAAGCTGAAGCAACACGGTAAAGCCACCGCGCGTCCAAATGTACTGAAAGCAAAATATACTCTTAATTGAAATGAGCTCAATGTTGGAAAGTGTTAAACTACTCTACTTTCTATTCCCTACAGCTAAATTCATACTTTAACAGGGTTTTCATCACGATTTCTAGAAAAAAAAAAACGCAAACCAGGTCACTATCCACACACGAAAAATTCAAACGTTGCTTTTATAGGTAATATGAATATTTTACCGAAGAAAGCGCTGCTTATAATTTAGAAAGAGTTGTAAAATCGTAAAAAAAACTGCTTAATTTTTGGATTTTTTTCGCCAATTTTTTATATACCTACAACATTTTTAAACGTTACGATTGTATATTCTGAACTAATTCTTCAGAAACAACCTTTTGTCTGATATATCCTCCTTAAATCTTTATTCTTACAACTTTTTCCACTGATTTTCGCCTACTCAACCGATCGCGGTGGAATTTTTAGCTCATTGGGCGCTTTTCCACTAGACGGCACGTCAACGGCAACGGCGACGGCACGGCGACGATCACGTGACAATATCTATGGGAATCGATGACATGCCGTGACGGTGCCGTGCCGTCAAGTGGAAAAGCGTGTCATATAATTTCATTGATTTTCATACATTATCTCACCTACGATATCGTCGACGGTACCGTGCCGTCGCCGTTGCCGTTGACGTGCCGTCTAGTGGAAAAGCGCCCATTGCCTGGGGAGTATCGTCATTACCGGACCAGATATTTATGGACGGAAACGGACCGGTTTCACGCTCCAGTCGCTGACAAATGTTGTGAATATTTAATATACTACGAACGGATTTAAACGTGCAAGTACCTATTTCTGGATGGGAACAAAACTAATTATTGGTTTTCAAGGTTGACATTACCTAATCTTATTATTTATGCTTCTAATCTGGTGTCTAAATACAATTACATTAATACAACTATACACTACTCGAAATGTACAAAATTTTAGTTCGCTCGAAAAGTGGAGATAAATATATGAACTAAAATGTTCTTTCCATCCAAGCGAAATAAATATCTGTAAGATGTTGGGTTTCTATTTATATACTCACTTCTTACTTATCACAGAATACAAACTATTTATGAATTTCCTACAATCTTTCATAGTTTTTCGACCACTCTATCGGCTTTTACAAAAGTTATGAAAAATGCATTCGGTTCGATCATCCGCCACGGCCCATAAAACAAAATGGCCGCCATCGCACCTCTGACGTCATTCCATCTTCTGGACGCTTGGACGCTTTATCAATCTTATCGCTGCGTATGAGTTAATGCTGCTTCCGTAGTCTAGTAGCCTTAGCCTGACTTCCAAATCCAGAGGTCCTGGGTTCGATTCCCACGAAACGAACACAAAGTTAACATTACCAATTTATATCTTTTTGTGATTTTTCCCTGTGCTGGCTGAATAACCTGATCGATTGTCAAGAAAGATGATGTCGTGCTACTGCGGGCTCGTTATGCCATCGGCCCCAGTCACTGTCCCTGATAGTGGTCGATTCACAAACCATGCCAGAGGCCTAGTAGCTGTATCTATATACTATACACCTCAGGTTTTATTTCGTATTTAACTACTCCTTATTTCTTCTTCTTCTTAGCGTATCGATGGAACACAAGAAATTACATCATAGCGATATTTCTGATTTGTCCTCTATCATTTCGGTCGCTAATCCATCAAATTGTGCCGCTACTTTTTTAGCTACGCAGAAATACATGTCTAATTTTAGTGTCAAATGTTAATACGTATAAAAAAGTACCTAGTAACTGTCTTTAAATTAGATTTCCTTTTTTCCCTAAAATAATTTAAAAAATGTAGATCTATGTAGGGTAGCTAGGTATTTAAAAACGTTGGAAATGCTTCTTTAAATAAGGAATACGAAAACCCGCTTTTCCCACGAGATATATAATAGAAGCGAAAAAACTAGTACCAAAGACATGATTTAAAAAAAAACTACCATACTTTTATTCATACCTTATAATAATCGGTGATTTCTAATGCCTAACCGTAAGTAAAAAAATTAATCTTTTTCCACCCGAGAGGGAAACAAAATCTATCTTCCCCACGCATTTATGAGTCAGCGACGCAGTTTGATAGATGACCACCGGGATGACACCCGGACAAATCGCGTATAAGGTTGATGGAGCAGCCAGAATATGGGACGAAATCTAAGGTGATATTTTTGATAGCTGATGGTTATTTAATACGCAGTTTATACAAGAAAGGTAAAGTAAAGCGCCCAAACAGATTATGACACGGCACAGGCACACAAGCTCACACACACACACACCACTACACCTATATTGCATTGCATTTAAGAATATTTAGGTGTTTTTCGCTTTCCCTCACGTATTCAGTCAGCTACTACGCTGTTTGATGGATGAACAGCGGGATGACACCGGACAAATCTGGTATAAGGTGGACGGAGCAGCCAGATTATGGGACCAGTAGGACGAAATCGCAGGTGTCATGTCTACTATTATTTTTGATAGCGATGTCGGTGAATTATGGTATCCAAAAATGACAAGCAAAGCAAACATGAACACAACACATACACACTTACATACACACACACGACGAGTAGCTTAGGAATATTTTCGTATTGTCACAAAAAAAACGAATTAAGTATAGTCGAGACATTTTCATGAATTATGGGTTATTGCTTCTGATAGTTTGACACTTTCCCCGCTGTGTGTGTACCCACCGCGAGACAGGCTTCAGAATTTAAGAGTTCCGATACTATTTCTTTGGTACAATATTGACACAACTTGGTAGAACAAAAGTATCGGCGAAATGATATATTTATGGCTCGGCCCAATTTCGTGGGAATAACTTTTGTATCTAAGGTTTCATTTTCGGTGTATTTCGTACTGACAAACCTATTCGAATTTATAGCTACTAAACTGGTGCCATTGGGGTGGAATAAGATCTTGCTTCTACCCCTTGTAGGTACTTAACTGCATCACGGGTTTGCTTGTTGATAAGTCCGGCTTGACTTGCAAATATCGCACGTAACGCCATTAAATTATCGTCTAAATTAGGGTGCCCCACAGGGTGGCGGGCACGCCAAAAATTCAGCGCCTTAAATTAAGCAATGGTTGACTCCGCCAAGAGCTAACTGATGTGTGACCACCCTTCCGTCATAATGTAGCATTTACCAAGCTTGTTGCGTTCTATCTCTCTATGGAAATGCCAGGTCCATTGAACTTTTTGGAGTAGTTGGTTTGACCCACCGTCGACTCTGCATCTGTCACAGACGTCAAAAGCAAACCCATAGCTATAAAACGAGCAATAGTAATACAATGATACTTATTCTCGTATAGTGCAAGTATTTTAGTTGTCTCATCCAGATGGGACTCGCTTGAGTATATCTAAGCATTCGTTCGAAGGAGAGCATTCGCTGACAAGTCCATTTCTTTACGTCTGTTTAGTTTCTACATGGAATCTTTTTCCAATTGGATAAATTGTTTTCTGTCTGGAGTTGAGAGCAGTTGGTTCCCTGCAGCAGCTGGTGTTTACTTTTTATTATTCGATTAGGGTATAATTTCCTTGTTGTTCAATGCTGACGTAAGTCACTATTTTAATCTTAGAAAGGTGTCGTACTGAAAATTGAACCAAATTGCGTTCTGCGTGTCAAAACATAATTGAATGAATAACGTTTTCCCAAAAATACTTTTTTACTTAAAAATACGCATTTAAATCAATGTAACGCTTTTGCCATGGCTAACGAAGTTTGAGAATCAGTTCAAATCGTTTTTGCTTCACAGTCTATTATAGAAGCTAGTTTAAAATTAAAGACAATTGAAAATAGCTGGAACCCGGACAGCTCACCCAGCACAAAATGGCGCGTCCCAAATCGGACAAAACATTATAAAGTCCATCTAAAACCGTCTAAAATGGTGACGGCAGCGGATCTCGATTTAAGTGGAACACCTATTCTTGGTAGACCAAAACCGATAGCTTGACTAAATAGACTTCCTCCGTAGCCTAGTGATCTGTGCCATCGGCTCCCGATCCGTAGGGCGTGGATTCGATCCCATGGAAGGAACACAAAGTTGATATTAGTCAATTTCCGCAGTTTGTTTAGGAAAATTCAGGCTGATACACCTGAATGTCTAAATAAAATGTAATAATTCCATGCTTCAGATGGCAAATTGCGTCGTCGGTCCCAATCGCTGTCTTTGATACTGGTCATGGCACAAACCATGTCAGAGGCCTATTAGCTCTGCTATTAGGCGGTTCGGTAGCGTTCATCAGATTGTTTGTCGACTCGAAATTCCATTCGATGGTAGAAGTGGTACACCTATTCTTGGTAGACCGAATTCGCCGATAGGTCACCCCTCGCCGCAAGCGATGCGCTTTTTGTTGCGCCAGATTAGAACCGACCGGAAATAAAAACTAGAACAAACCGGAAAAAAGCGAGACGACATCGGACAGTTTGTGTTCCGAAAACGTGGCGTTTTGGTAAAATACAAGCGATTTAAACAATTTCGGACAGATTCAATTCAATTCGTATATTTTTAAATGGGAGCACTTCTAAATTACTAGAATACATTCTTTATTACATACCATTTTAATAACGCCTGTGTCCCTTATGGCTTACGGGGCAAGCAAAGTGTCAACAACCTTATAAAAAAGCGTTTGACACTTGCTTGTAAATATTGATAGGTTGTAAGGATCGGCTCGACCGAAGGTTCGGGGCTACGCCACGTGTATTGCAGGCAATGCACAAAGCATTGACAGGGTGTTTAAAACCTTCGAGGTGTGTTGCTGCCTTTAACATATTCCATGTAATATCTTATCGCTGCAAGCTACAAACTGAGTAATAAAACCGACGACAAGTCCTGAGATTGACAGCTGGGAATCGCGCGACTCAAGATGGATGGTCGCTTCACCGTCTCTTATCCTAGACTACTCCCGGACTATTATTTTGTTCCTTTTACATCAGCCACAGGAGAACAAAATACCAGTAAAATATACAAGAGCCCAAAACCGAATTTACAGATTTAATTACCTCCGTAGTCCAATGATTATTGACTTAGGCTCCCGAAACAGAGGTCGTGGGTTCAATTCCCGAGACTGACAGCTGGGAATCGCGCGACTTTCAAGATGGTCGCGTCGCCGGTTCTTATCCTAGACTACTCCCGGACTATTATTTTGTTCCTTTTACGTAGCTCCGCCACACTGACAGAAATCGAGCCAATCAAGTATGGGATTTTGCTTGATTGAAAACAATATGAATGAAACAATCAACAACTTATTTAAAATGAACAAGCACTGTTTGTTGTTTCAACAAAGCTGAAATGATCAAAAAATCAATCAAGTTAAATGATTAGTCCTACAATTACAGACGAATGTTTTTATCAAGTAAATCTTGTTTGTTGGTATAACGCAAGAATATTTAAAACAATTACCCTTTTATTTAATTCAATCAAGTTGCTTTGTTGATACAAACATTGTCTTGTTTGATTGTATACTGCTAGTTGCTTGATGTAAACATACCCGGAGCGTCGCGAAAAGTTGCATGTAGAAACTTGTCATTTCATTTGAATCGGTCGGCGAGTGCGCCACGTTTTTTACGTACATATTTTTTTCTAAATAAGAAGAGTAGTTTTCAGATTAAAGTACCTATTCAAATAGTGATTATCTGCGGATATTTCAATAGTAGTGAGGTGCAAGTGATAATGGATGAAGTTTCCGACCTGCTGCAGGCTTGCGGCCTGTCGCATTTGCGCGAAAATTTTATCAGTAAGTACCTTCCTGACATGACTCCCCCCTTTTAATGACACCATCGGATGGAGGCCTCAAGAGAGTCAACTTTTACAAAAAAAAAACCCTTAAATTCACTTATCCATTATTTAATTTTTTTTATTTTTCTATGCGTTTCATAGTGCCCCAAAGCGTATACTCCAACTCCTACACCCCACCCTGAATTTGACTCTCTGACCCCCAGACGCCCGACACTCACAGACAAACCAAAGACTGACAAATTTAGGCATAGCTCAGCCATGAGTATGTCCAAAGTCTAAAAAATAATAGTTCGATTTTGTTGTTTACAGAGCCTACTGCAGTTACTCAAGGAAGATTTCGAAGCAACAGGTCAACGGAGACCATAAAAATTATTAAAAAAAATCCATCTCATAAAATGGAGAAAATAGGATACTCGGTATTTAGTATTTAGTGTTTACAACACAAATGTTGCTTGCCAAACATACCTAAGTATATAAATTAGCATAAGTAAGTAACAATTTTTATATTAGTTTAAGTTGTTGATTTTAAACACATATGTTGCTTGCCAAACATACCTAAGTAAGGTATAAATTAGCATAAGTACGTAAAGATGTTAATCTCTAAATAATGACTTAAAATAAAACGTTTTATAAACATTTCTGACATTTCATTTTATATAAAAAATATTATTTTACAGGGTCTAAATTTAATAATATATATGTTTCTTTAACAAGTGATCTACTTACACAGGATGTTATAAAAGTACTGTGTTCCTTTTAAAGGGTGAGCGCAGTACGTACCATAACATCCTGTAAAGCAGCACCATCACTTGTTAAAAGAAACGTATATATTAAATTTAGACCCTGTATAGTACAAAAAGTAAACACCTTTCTTGATTAACCCAATAAAACACTTTATAGCTTTAAACAAGTTATCTGAATGACTTAACAATTATTAACTGTTATACCCAATCAATTGTGATGATTAAACTAAAGAAAAGCTTATTAGACTTTACTATTTATTTTAATTCAAATAATAAAGACAGCTTGATTAAGTGAAATAAATTATATAACAGAAGTTAACAACTAAATTATTGATTCTAATGTCGAACATAATTAAATGTATCAAGTTTTCATTTTCACATTAATGAAGTCCTTTGATAGCAGCAATTACCTGACATTATAGAAACTACTAAAATACTTAATAAACTTAATAAAGTTCATTGTTACTTCAATCAGCAGAAATCATTGGTATAATAACCAAACTTGTTTGTTATAATTATTTGATCATATTGGATTAAACAAGTACTTGTTTGATCTTATAAAGTCAACTTGATTGTTACTCAATCAAGTGGACTTTATTGCCATAATCATATTACTTTATACGCTCGTATGTTAACAAGTTACTTGTTAGATGCTATCATCTTGTTGATCAATATAATCAACGATTTCTTTCAGTGCACAGGAAAATGAAAGACCAGTAAAATGTCTAGAAACAAGCGGACAATACCTACTAACTACATGAGAAGTCCACAGTTACCTTAGGATTTCGAAATCGTGAGTTCGATTCCTAACTAGGTAAGAATGATTTTGGATCGTTGAGAACATTGCAGTCCGGTTTTTCGCTGAGGACATATAAAATAGTCGCTATTGCGCCTGATTTCTCTCTGATGTCGGTTAACTATCCATTGCTTGTATAAAGACGTTTTACTGATCTTTACTTATACTACATTTACGAAGCCCGGTTTTAAAACTACCTCCATATCTAAACTGAATGCATTTACTTCCATTTATCATGTGGATATTGTTTAAACTCTTCTATTGTTCCCTGAAATGAGAAGTTATTAATCTTCATGACTTTCATCGTATATCAAAAAGTGAAATATTTTTCAAATCTTATAAAACGTCGTGTTATTTTTAAAACTAACGTGCTTATCTTCTAAATTGATTATGAAAATGAAAACATAATACAAAAGATTTATAATGTTTTCATATTTAATCTAAGCAACACATACGTTACGTTCGTCATACGCTTAACTTAGCGCTCTTCGTGATTCAGGAGTACTTATAAATTATTTGTTTTAATAGTACATTGTTGTCGAGGCATGGAAAACCAGCAATTGACTGACGAGTAGGGATTGAAGTCCGAGCCGCAGGCGAGAACTTCAATAATATGAGTCAGGCAATTGCTATTTCCGCCGAGGCTTACATAGTGCTTTTCTCAAATTATTGCAAGGAAATACATAAATAAAAAATCTATGGCGTACAGCCTCAGTGCTAGGTCAACACAAATGCAAATGGTTGAAACTAAACGTTTTGGCATGAAGTCATGGCGTTTTGGACTTTGCTGGAGAGTTTTGGCATGGAGGAATGGCATTTTTACTTTGACGGAGCGCTTTGTTGTTCGAAATTTGAAAAAGACTATATAAGACAATATAATAATCTATGAAAAAAAAAAAGTTTTTTTTTTTTAAATTTGAGAAACCGTATAAATGTCAAAGTTTGCGTATTGATTTTGCATAAGGAATAAGACTATTTTCATGCATGTTTGAGAAAAACATATTTTGTCATTAACTGAATGGTCCTAAATATTACATTTTTATCTTCATATAATCTATCTATCTTACCTATGCTCTATTCTATTCGATTCCTTCAACTTTCCTCTAAAGAGTAAAAAGGTTTTCATTCGAATTACACAAAATATACCGAGATCCCTGATTCAACTACTATGAGTGCTGTTGCAATTGCGTTTTCTTTACTTGCGGTTTTTCCATTTTCTCGTTGCAGTAAATAAATTGCTGCAACATAATTTGTATCGCACTTCGTTTTGTTCGATGCAAGAAGTTTAGTACACTTGAGTCGATCTTGATTTGAAAAATCTTTAAAGAATCGAAGAAAATTTAAAAAGTTTGAGGTAGCCCAAAAACTGTTTTTGCACTTAATTGGGCTACAGACCGTATTATATGTCACGTTATTTATCTGAATATAGAGTTTATCCCGCAGGTTTTTGAAAAACCTAAATACATTTTCAAGTTTTATGAATATGTGAGTAGTTTGATTTCGATCGGTTATATAAAGACATTTTACTTCTACTTCTATATACTATACCTATACCTCAATCAAATGTTTCGTGCTGATTGATCAAAATAACTAGCCAAGCCTATAACTATGTACAATTTCCCCACAGTACAAGCCCATATCGAAGCGGTGAAATATGATTATGTTATATAACTGGCTTCGAACGAGGCGTTTCACTTAGCACTGTTTCCATTGCTTTGATCTGCATTTAATATTATTTATCCGAATTATTTAAGAAAAATTGTGGACGTGTGTTTGATTTTATAGAAATGAATGAAATTAAATTTCGTTTGGTGCATCCTTTCTCACAACCTAACGAAACTAGGTAAGGGTATGAATACTTTTGTGTTTCATTTAGTCTTTTTAAAAATCAACGAGATAATGAAGTTGTATAATGTTAAAGCTTTGTGATGAAAGTGAGAGAAAACGTAACGCATCGGTTGTATAAAATCAGAGATAATTTTTCTTCTTCTTCCATGCTGGACTGGGAGTGATAGAAAAACATAGAATGTGCCAGCTGCATCTCCTCCCGGGCATGCTGTAAAAACCAGCTAAGGGATTTGAGGGTCTCAGTGTATTGCAATTTAGGCGATCGGCTGACAACCTGTCAATAAAGCAATATACATAATCATCCATCTATAATAATCCTCAAAACTTGTCAGACGTGGCGGAACGACCTTTGTTTAGGTCGTTTTGGCTCTGCCTACCCCATTAGGGATAAAGGCGTGATTTTATGTATGTATGTATGTAATTTTACAGTGATATTTTATGCTTGTAGGCCGAGACCTCTCGCCTTTAACTCATATTGTCTCTCAACGAAGATCTAACCTCAGGATCCCCAAAGCAGAAACCTAGCCATTAGGCTAAGGTTAGGTTAGGGCTGAATTCAATAGAATAGTGCAAATAGGCTTTCAAACACTAGCCCAATCAATTAGTATCTAATCTATAATCCGAAACTGGTAATTATTATTATCTGTGAATAATCGTTTAAAGACCTTGCATCGTAATGGACTCAACGCCAATTAACTCCATCATCATCATCTCATCTCATCACCGTCACTACAGCTACCATAAGTTTGGCAATAGTCTGACAATAGTAAGTCAAATACTAACTGTGTAGTCTAGCTGGTCTGCTGTAAGAGTTTAATTCATAGAAAAAGCTGTTATTTTGTGCTGTTGTTCTTTTAATGTATTTGTACTCTGTTTATTTGTTGTGTTTAATAAAATGTTAAATAAGTAAATAGTTTGGTAAAATAACACATATTTTTTTCGTGTACTATACCTGCGTAGGTAGTAGGTTCTATTCCTCCAAATAAAAACGGTTTAGATGCGATAGTGAAGATTAGTAGGAACACTCATACGGTTGGTGGGCTGATTGATGCAGTGCCTGATGTACGTTATAATATAAACACATGGACCGCAGATATTCATAGCCTGATGGATGGTGTAGTAGATAGGGCCGCGGCCTTCTGTGCAGGAGATCGTGGTTCGAATCCCACCACGTACCAATGTGTTTTTCGGTTTTCGAATTTCATATGTACGTTTATTCGGCGCTTTTACGGTGAAGGAAAACATCGTGAGGAAACCTGCACACACCTACGAAGAAATTCAAAGGTTATGTTTAACCTAATCTAGGATAGTCTGGTTTCCCTTCTGGGTTGCGGAGGTCAGATGGCAGTCGCTCTGTCTAAAAACCAGTACCCTCGTTCAATCCTCTAGATTAGGTAGCCGACCCCGAGAGATACGGGAAAAAGGCTAGGAAGATGATGATGGACCGCAGATATTTATTTATTTAAGGGTGTATGCAGTAGTGTATCTCTGCCACTAAAATAACTGAGATAAGGAAGCAACAATGGAGAGTCGCTCTGTTTTCTTACAGAAAGGCACCTTTCATTAAACTTAATTTCCTAAACTTCGATGTGCATTGCGTAGCCAGTTAGAAGTTAGTATACAATAATTTATCTGGTATCAAAACAGCTAACTTACTCCGCAATCCTTACGTCGCAGAACGTCCCTTGATCGCAAAATGTCACCTTTTGCAAAATGTGCCTTTTAGATTGATTTAGTTCAAATATTGGACCTACTCAAAAGACTTACAAAGGGACACTTTACGAAAGGGACATTTTGCGAAAGGGACATTCTGCGAAAAGGGACATTTTTCAACGACACCTCCGCAATGTATACAATAAACTTGCGAACTGTAGTTATTTGAATCGTGCTTCAGAAAGCTCACTCTGTAATAACAAGGTTCTATTTTACGATCTCATACCACGAATACCTGTTTTTCTACTGCAATAATAAACATCATAAATTACCGTACATCTCACCAGATATATGGGGAATCCATGGCGATAAGTTATGTTGGCACTTAGTAGGTTTTACGGTGGCTTTGTTTTTATTAATATTATCGTTAATAATAATATGATGATGGGGTGATATAAATTGTATTTTGTTGGTATCTTAAGCTTTTTTATAGACAAACTTTGATAAATTATTTTTAAAGGACTTATATAGGTTTGTAATAAATTCAACTTACAGACAATAAGCCGATTTACCCTGCATCGCCCTAACTAAACTGGGTACAACCTCACAAAGTATTTAATTGTTTGGCAAATAATCCAATATTTTTTATAAAACCGTTATCCGACAGCTAATTTGACTGAAAGTTCTGTTATTGAAATTGTGAAGCGACACATGACAGGCATGAATTTTACTTTGGTAATAAATATATTCCTACGGGAATCTCAGCAACAATGTGAGCAAACTCGCACAAAGCTAACTCTATATTATAACTCCCTATATGCAAAACTGGGAAAAATATCGCTGGCCATTAACTTCCATTTTAGTTCAGGATGTTTTACACCGACGTGGAGTAAAAAAAAGCCGAACATAACCGAGGAGCGAGCACACCCGGCAAAAACTATTATCTTTTTAAAACCGGCGCTCTAGCGGAGACAACGATTATTCTCACTTGTTGTGAAATACATTTCCTTGGCACTTACTGCGAGTGGCGATTTAGCTCTGTCGTCCTCTAGCAAGCCACAGCCAGTTGTGGACGAAAAAAGCTCTGTAAAGGAGTCAGTGTTTTAGGTTTTGGAGACAAAATTTGAACCACATAAAAAAGAAATCTGTTCTTTTTGGAGTTTTTTTATTTTACTCAAACCCACTTGGAGAACAGAAATCGAGAGCGTTTTAAAATAAATTCAACATAAAACTCTCAAGAGGTTTCCAATAAAAGTTTTAAAATTACTACCAATACTCTGATCCGGGGCTGATCGGACCTCCCCATATTCCTTTTATAAAGAAAACTTGAAAGCCCCAACAATGCTTACTCCACAAACTTCCAGCTCAACACATCCAAACAACTTCCGCAAACACCCACATGCAGTTTCCGCAATGCAATTTAAACTCTATTCCCTAGATGGTAAGAATCATGCGGGATGCATTTCGGTGTCGTTCTTTTGTGCTGCAATCTTGGACGAGCAAAATGCAAATTGCGAGATACTTCAACAAAAACTGGAACATTAATCCGATGGGTCCCAGGTTTTTATTCAAAAGATAATTGAAAGTTGTCTGCTGTGGTTAAATCGTTAGTTTTTAGTGATTTGCCTTTGGTTTCTGAAGAATATTTAGTCTAGAAATAAATATTATTAGCCAAATCTGGCCCTTGACAGACGGTTGACAGTTCGGATCCTATAAAAGGCGCCGGGATCCATAGCTCGGGCTCACTTTGCGCTCGGATCTCGTCGTGTGAGGACCTGGACTGTCCACCTGCTGTTTTGTAAGCCACCCTTAATTTTCACTGTTTTCCTTTTGATTTTGCCATTTGATTTTCATTTTTGATTAGTTTTTCAAGTGTTCTGTTTCGTTATTTTGTAAATAATTGAATTAAAGAATAAAGATTGGCTCTTTGTTTATTCGTTTGTTTTTTTTTAATAAAATACCACTTCTGGAGCTAAATTCAGAAGTGGGATTGTGAACAAACGGCCCACGTATTGATAACGAAACAGATTACCTTGAATTTGTTGTTGGGTGTGTGCTGAAATGTCAGGTAGGCCGTCGCGGTCACGTCAGCGTTCGCGTGAACGCCATAGACGTCGTTCTCGCGATAGATCGCGTTCCCGGTCGCGACACCGTCGGTCACGTAGTGATTCTGAACGTGCCTTCCGAAACCCATCGCGAGACAGGGACAGGTCGCGAGGTAGGTCACGTCACCGAAGGAATGATGCTCCGCGTGAACGTTATCGCGAACATTATCGTGAGCGAAGAACTCGTTCACCGCCTATCGATGCTAACCTACATACGGTATTAGGATCTATTATGACGCGTCTCAGTGCTATTGAGAAAAATCACTGCACAAACACTTCTGCTTTTTCGGAACCTGTCACGGCAAGTAAACAAAACAACGTTTTCGAATCTACGGGTACTCGTGATTCAGTGTTGGAAAATAATAACGGTTCGCATACACCACCGCTCAATTCTAATACCCGAGATCCGCGCAATGAACAGCAAAGTTTAGGACGTGATATGGAAAAGTCGCAAAATACCCACGAATCGAATGAAAACATTTCCGAAACTGCAAAAATGCTTGCCGATGCTTTAAAATCGTTACAACCTGTAAAATCGAATACTTATTTTGTGTCTAACTTTGATCCAATGATACACGACATTGAACATTGGTGTGCGGAGGTAGATCGCGCGCAGAAAGCTAACGGTTGGAGCGATTATGAGTGTCTGTCTCGTGTGGCTTCATGTCTAAGAGGTGATGCTAAAATATGGTTGAACGAATGGGTCAGCAATGATCGGTCATGGTCGAACTTTAAATTAGAGTTCAAATCATTGTGCCCTCGCAAGTTGGATTATGCGAATATTTTATTCGAAGCCATGAACACCACATCAGACAAATACTCGACATATGCGGAGTACGCTCGCCGTACAATGTTGCGTTTAAAAATCGTTAAGGGGCTAAGTAACGAGCTAGTGGTCCTTATTGTAATCCGCGGTATTATGGACCCGCAAGTACGTGCAGCTGCAGCTAACGCGAATCTTACTTCTGAAAATTTGGTTTCATTCCTTTCAATTTATAACAAACCAAATCGATCCAAGCCTGACGTACGCCACTTTCAAGTTCAACATAAGAAACGCGTTCATCAAAGCACGGAAACACGTAATAACAGCCAGACACACAATTCTACCGAAATAAAATGCTACATTTGTGGGCAGAGAGGTCACATGAGTCGTAGTTGTACTAAAAAGTCAAAAACCGATTCAAACCTAGCTAACCCTGCGTCTTCTGCACAAAGTTCAAAAACTTGCACCTTTTGTAAAAAGATAGGCCATACAGAAAACGAATGTTTTGCTAAAAATCGTTCAGAGCAGCGCAATACACGTAACGTTAACTTATGTGCAGAACAGTCGCAAAATGACTCGGATAAAAACATAGTTACGGCTGTAGTTGACGGGGTGCCTATGGACGCGCTTATAGATAGTGGGGCTATAGACGTGTCTTTGATTTCTTCGGATGTGTTGAAATATCTTACTTGTCAGCCTAAGCCAGTACATTGTCCGTTGAAAGGTATTAGTAAGGAAGGGTTTGTTGCATCATCATGTGTCACTGTCACTATTGAGTTAAGCGATATTTCTATAGAAGCGGATCTTATCGTGGTACCTGCTGAATGCATGAACACTTCTATCATCATCGGTACAGACATTTTAGATCGTGAAGGCGTTGTTTTTGTAAGAACTAAAAACCGCAAATATTTGGCTTATGAAACTGAGATCCCAGCAATAGTAAATGCAGTTAGTACGAGTGAGGTCCAGGTTAATACACCCCTTCAGGGTGACGAGTATAAGAAGTTGATTGACGTAATCACAGAGTTTTCAGATTTTCTTATTTCGGGAACAGCGGTCACTACCGTTAAGACAGGTAAAATGGAGATTAAACTAACAAGTGAAACACCTGTTGTGTATCGCCCATACAGGCTTTCATACGAAGAAAAACTTAGGGTGCGTAAAATTATAGCTGACCTGATAGATAAGGGCATAATTCGAGAATCACAATCCGAATATGCGAGTCCGATACTCCTCGTTAAAAAGAAAGATGGCTCAGACAGATTATGCGTAGATTTCAGAGCGCTCAATCGTATTACAGTTAGGGATCGCTATCCCCTTCCATTGATAGACGATCACATAGATCGATTAGGAAATTACGCATACTTTTCAAGTCTTGATATGGCTACGGGCTTTCATCAGATTCCCCTAGATGAAAAGTCCATACCCTTAACCGGTTTTGTCACACCCGAGAACCATTTTGAATATCTGAAAATGCCTTATGGACTTACTAATTCGCCAATAGTGTACCAGCGTATTATAAATAACACGCTACGCGAGTTTATAAATCAGGGTCAGGTCTTAGTCTACGTTGACGATGTTCTTATTATGAGTTCGAACGTAAGTGAAGGCATTGAACTTTTGCACCAAGTACTGAAAACACTTACCGAAGCTGGATTTTCAATCAACTTGCGCAAATGCTCATTCTTAGTGAACGAAGTTGAGTACTTGGGCCGTATAATAAGCCAAGGTCAAGTAAAACCAAGTCCACGAAAAGTAGAGGCTCTTGTTCATGCACCAATCCCTACAAACGTCAAACAAGTGAGGCAACTGTTAGGTTTGGCTGGATACTTCAGGCGATATATAAAAGACTACGCCGTCAAAACTAGCTGCATTTCTTATCTAACAAAGAAGGGTGTGCCATTCAACTGGGGCAACGAGCAAGAGGCCGTTCGACAGGAGCTCATTAGGCATTTGACTAATGAGCCTATACTTGCAATATTTGATCCAAAATATGACACTGAGGTCCACACCGACGCCAGCAGTTCAGGTTACGGTGCAGTTCTTCTCCAAACACACGAAGACGGTAAGAAGCATGTAGTTTCTTATTTCAGCAAGGTTACACAAGGAGCTGAAAAGAACTACCATTCGTACGAGCTCGAGACGTTAGCAGTCGTCAAAACCCTCCAACATTTTCGTCATTACCTTATTGGTTTACGTTTTAAAGTGGTAACTGACTGCAACGCTCTCAAGGCCACTGAACGAAAGAAAGACTTGCTACCTAGAGTGGCGCGTTGGTGGATCTATCTTCAAGATTTTGATTTTTCAATTGAGTATAGAAAAGGAGCTCTGATGCCGCACGCAGACTATCTCAGCCGCAATCCACCAGCCGCAGTTAATCAGGTAACAAGACCCAAAACCTGGGCTCAGATTGCTCAAGCTGCCGATCAAGAGACGCAGAATCTGCTGCAACAGCTGCAAGAAGGAAACCTAGACACCTCAAGGTATGTCGCCCGAAACGACCTTCTCTACTATCGTTATAAACCAATTGGAGAAGAGAAACCCAGGCTCCTTTGTTATATTCCGAAAGGATACAGGCTGAGTCTATTGAGGGTGTTCCATGACGAACACGAGCACATAAATGCAGATAAGACAATAGATCTGATTTTAAGACATTTTTGGTTCCCGGGACTGCGCTCCTTTGTCAGGAAGTATATTGCGCATTGTGTCATCTGCATCTCAAAGAAACGCGTGCCGAGATCTCCGCATCAAACAATCACGTCGTGGGAAAAACCAGATATCCCTTTTCATACCGTTCATGTGGATGCTCTGGGACCTCTGCCCGTTTCTGAGGGCTATAAGTTTGTACTGGTCCTCGTAGATGCCTTTACCAAGTTTTGTCTACTTTACCCCATATATCGGCAAGACGTTGGCGAGCTGATGCGCACTATTACACAGGCTATTGCTCTATTCGGAGTACCCCAGCTTATGGTCACAGATCGCGGACGTATGTTTGAGTCAGGTGAGTTTGTTGCCTGGATTAATGAACTTGGATGCAGTCTCCACTACATCACACCAGAGATGCACAACGCAAATGGACAGGCCGAACGGTACATACGTACTATTCTTAACATGCTGCGGATTGAGGTAACTCACATGAATGCTGCGTGGTCTGAGACATTGTGGAAGCTGCAATTAGTTCTCAATATAACAAAGCAGAAGACCACCCAAACTTCTCCATTAAACTTGATGATTGGGACTGACGCAACAACGCCCGTCATTCGTTCGCTGGTTAGAGACATTGCGTTAACAGAATCGAACCCTAACAGAGAGGCAATCCGTGAGATGAGCAGGGGTCGGGCAAGAGAACTTTTAAGGACAAATCAGGACAGGCAGGATACTTACGCCAACAAGCACAGACGCCCTCCACGCGAGTTCAAACTAGACGATCTAGTTTTTGTTATTAAGTACTCGCAATCCACTGGGAAACTGGACGCTGGAATGCGCGGTCCATACAAGGTTATACAGGTTCTCCCCAACGGCCGCTACGAATTGAAACTACTGGGTGGCGGTTATGGAAAAACCACGCAAGCAGCGGCGCAATACATGGTGCCGTGGAAAGGGGAGTGGTGTCCGGAGACGTGTGCAGCGTTCTTCGAAAGTGAGTGTTCATTATACCTTGGCGTGTGTCGCCTTAACTTTGAGGCGTGTGTCGCCTTGGCGTGTGTCGCCTAAACTTTGAGGCGTGTGTCGCCTTGGCGTGTGTCGCCTTAACTTTGAGGCGTGTGTCGCCTTGGCGTGTGTCGCCTAAACTCAGGCGTGTGTCGCCTTGGCGTGTGTCGCCTAAACCTTCAGGCGTGTGTCGCCTTAACTTCAGGCGTATGTCGCCTTAATGTTGGATAACTGAGTAAGACAAAGCGTAAGGATAGAGTAGATGGGACGCCACCTACTTTATACTTTCGTTAATTTTATTTAATTATGAGAGTGTGTGGATGATAAATGAAAGGAAATTAATTTTTAACAGGCCACTTTTACGAGTGAAAGGTGAATGAGTTAAATAACAAAAAGAACGATAGGTAACAAATGTGCTTTATTCACATTACAGATGATGATGACGATAATAATGACGGTGCTGGTACTAGCGGTGTAGCACCATCAGCAGCCTTTTTAGACGGCAATGACGGTGCAGTTGCTGGCCCAAGCCATGGTGGTGCCGATGGTGCAGGATTATCCATGCCTCTACTGGATGATGATAACACTGCTACTGGCCCAAGCAGTGGTGGTGTTGGGTTATCCATGCCTCTGCTGGACGACTGAGGATGTCACTTCGCCGAGGACGGCGAACCTTCAGGATAGGCCGTATTAGCCAAATCTGGCCCTTGACAGACGGTTGACAGTTCGGATCCTATAAAAGGCGCCGGGATCCATAGCTCGGGCTCACTTTGCGCTCGGATCTCGTCGTGTGAGGACCTGGACTGTCCACCTGCTGTTTTGTAAGCCACCCTTAATTTTCACTGTTTTCCTTTTGATTTTGCCATTTGATTTTCATTTTTGATTAGTTTTTCAAGTGTTCTGTTTCGTTATTTTGTAAATAATTGAATTAAAGAATAAAGATTGGCTCTTTGTTTATTCGTTTGTTTTTTTTTAATAAAATACCACTTCTGGAGCTAAATATATTATATTTTGGGATTGTATGTCGATGACTTTTCTGGAAAACGGAATTGATATCCAAAAATAACGGAATGCCAAATTATACGAATATCTCGAGCATTTTGTGACAAATTAAAGGCCACATTCTTGTCGTAATTCGTTTAAGTATGTATCTCGTTCGTTGATTATGGCGAATTATATTTTTGAATAGTGAACCGCCCCAATATTCCACTTTTTTTTCTAATAGTGCAGGCAGACACTATATTTTTTGTACTCTATGTCGTACATTTGAAAATTTAGCTTCCTTGTCTTAGTTTATTAGGATGCTGCAGCTTGTACTTTTGAAGCTGCCTTTCCAAATTTAGAGCTAAAATTGGCTCCTCCCTTCCTACAAGCACGTACGCGGTCCCTCGCTAGTGCTGCTAACTTGAGCACTAACTTACACTAAAAAAGACGCTCCAAGACGGCACTTCCAAACGTCTGACTTCTGTCTACGTCTCGTTCCCAGTACCCTTATCTACAGTTAAGTTTAATCGGATCCGACTATCGGAGTTCGTGTAAGCTTTACTTTGGCAACTCTAAGATCTTCGTAATGCGGTAATACCTGTTAGTTTGTGAACTGTTTCGACGATTTGGGTTGGTGGGCTATTAGGCGATGAAACATGCGAAAAGCTACTACTGTCCTAGACAACAGTCTAAAGCTTCCATCGTTGACACTGTCACGATCAAACTTATCTACACTTAGCATAGTGCAAGAGCATACTTACCCATCGCAAAAGAAAATAAGTGTCGGTACCCGAATGGCTCAAAATTGTACCTCTTTTATCGTTTTGTAGAAGCAGGTTTACTGGTCGCCAGGCCTTTAAAACTAAGTGTGATCTCTCTTGTAACATTTGGACACTTGCCAAAAGTAGGAGCGCAGTCATTGTATAAAGAGAACTGTTTACTCTCGTATAAATGTGCTTCCAACCGAACAGAATGGTAAATACAGTTATGATTCATACAGGATGTTGCAGCTATTACTGTGAATTGCATTCTCCACTGATCATATAGGCACATTGTGTTGAATAGAAAAGCAAATATAAACAAGGGCCGTATTTCTAGAAAGTGTGTGTCCATTTGGACCTGCTATGTGTACTGTGTTTGCCAATTCGCTTGCTAAGTGTGGCAGGTATGACAATTACTTCTCCACATTGGAGTTGTCCAGTTTCCAGATGTGGATTGTTGCGATTAAAGAATGGAATGGAGATTATGCGACTGCATAGGCCAAACCCAGTATTGGATATCATTCTTGCATTATATTAGTTATACGGATTGACTAACGATCTTTGTTTGGGGGTCATTGACGCTCTGCCTACCCCATTAGGGATACAGGCGTGATAATTATATAACTAACCATGTTTTCTTCTACAGGCATGCAATCCCGCTACCAAGTGTCGGGTATGGACGCGGCGGCTGGCCCGGCGGCGAACGGTGCGGTATTGCGGATAGAGCCTGTGCGTGCGCAGAGAGACGACGCAACTTACGAGTGCGTTGCAGAGAACGGCGTGGGCGACGCGGTTACAGCTGTGGCGACTCTTACCGTGTTTGAAGGTAAGTGGTTTTTGTAGATACTGGTGTTGATTACGTTGGTCCTTTTTTTTGTAGGTATTTTAAAGAGTTGTGTAAATCTGTTGTCTATTCATTTGTTTTCAAAATCAAACACTTAGATGGAGTTTCAAATAAGTACCTAGATTTTTCTTAAAGAGAGTGGTAATGGTATAAATATTAAATTATTTAGACAATGCAATAAGTACTCGTTTCTACAGAACTTGAAGCGTTTAAATCTTAAAATTAACACAAACAGTAACAAATTACGAGAAACCACAACTTTAACCGCAAACATTCTCTAAAACGACTCAATTCACAAGTACCCGAACCATAAACACGTAGCTCCAGAACTTACGCCATTATGACAGCAAATTGGAGGGGACACTACGCAGAAGTTACTGGAAGAAAGCACTGGCGCAATCCTTTCGGAAGACAGTCCTTTTGCGGCTCAACTAATGTTGCCAGGCGGATGGGATTCATTCGGATTGTCCCGGAATGCGTACCTATATCCAGGTCCCGGAATATGGAAGAATGTCACGGAGTTTCAAAAATTATTACTTGAACATATCCACTACGCTTGCGATACATGTTTATGCGTCTTATCCATTTGTCACGTACCTGTATCTTTTCTTCTGCCCACCATTTTGTAAGATCCATATAGACTAGGAATCCACTTTCCAGCTTTATCTACTCCACTTTATGCCTAGTCTATAAAAAAAAAACGAGTAGGTAGTATTAGTTTAATTTTGAGCGCATTATGCTCCTATGCGGTTTTCAGTAGGTATACTTAGTTTGCCTGTGACATAAAAATTTTGTACATTGTTCATTTGTGATATCCTACCCCGGTTAAAAAACATTGATCTGAGACTGAGTCGAACGACCAAATTTAGGCAGTGTTCTTAAGGAAAGACTTGCTGCTCTTTAGCATAAACCTTTAAAACGGTAATTTTTGTCCCGAATTCGCCACCAAATCTGGCAACCCTAGGCTCAACTGAACGACCCGAGAATGGCGAGATCATAAAGCAACTCGCCGACGGCCTAAATAACTCGACCGGGCGAAGACAGTGGCCTTTCAATAAATAAGCATTAAAACAGACAGTGGCCCGATAACGAGGCCCCTCTAAATTGCGACTAACGATGTCCCCGAGCGAAATAATACGGGGGTATTGGTGGAGTCTGACGGAAAAATCAGAAGACGGAAGAATATTTTAAGGGTCTTTGAAGTTAGGTCCGGCAGTGCCACAGCAGTGCGCAACATGATATGTAATATTAGTTACAATATTTTATAATGAATATTCTTTTCTGTCTGCTTTAGTTCGTGTAGGAAAAATGACAGTATTGATGATGGGATGAGTTCAACCGGTATAAATATTTCTTATTTGGAATAGATTAGAGTTGCATTCATTCGGAAACACAAATGTGGGGAACTTGTAAGTTGTTCTCTTTTGTATCATTATACCTACTACCATACATCTTGTTCGTGATACACGCCCAAAAAGATTCTTGGAAGCGCAGAATAAGGAACATTATACCATCGTATCCCTTGATACTATTAAATTGTAAAAGGAAAAAGAAAAAAAAATACAAGCCGTTTTTATTATCAACATCATCATCAACATTGTCAAAATAGGAATACTTTCAGAAAATAATCTTAGGATCCCGCAAGGGAAAAAAATAAAAATATACATTACTTACGCGATAGTATACACTTTTAAATTCCCAAGAGTTCCACTCCTCACCATTTGTCTAATTAACTAAATTATGCTAGTTCGACTTCTGCCCCCTTCCACCCTCGCCCTACCCTCGAATCATCCGGAAATTCTTGTAAATTATTGGTAATAGGGTGTGGTCTATATTTTGTAATATCATTCGGGAGCATTCGAGAGCTTTTTGTGCCATTAATAGTAGTAAAAGTCGATGAACCTGAATTCAAACTGCTTATAGAACCCTGACATAATTTGTGTAAATACCACTATTAAAGATAGAGCATAGGCCTTACGCCTTTACGTGCCATTTAATGCACAAAATTTTGTTAGATAATCTAGTGATAGGCCAGCATTTTCCTAACAAAGCCAGAAACAAACTGACAAGTTGATTTGGTAACACGTTCAATTTCGTCCCACATGGAAATCATACCTACGACTTCCGGATTGAGAGCACATGGCTCAAACTACCAAACCACAGGGGCAGCCCTTAAGTCGCGGGCTTAAACGCTACTTTCGCGGGCGCGGCGCTCTGTAAATTGACATCTAAATCGCTATAATTATGTCATATTTCAGCCACCAGCGACACATTTAACATCACATTTAACTCTTTAGCATATATTTGTGAGATCTTGTTTTAACTTGTGAGATCCCGTTTTTGGCGTAAACTTGTAACAAGAATTTAAGAGGCTAATTATTGCGCACAGTTGGAATCATTACTCGTATTAATGCATAAATTATTTTGTAATTATGGCTCTGCTCTGGTTTGTCTTGTGCCGGCTTTGTTTCTCGTGATTTACGTTTTATTTGTTTGTTCTTGTTATTTACTTCGGGTTGGATTACTTTTCGAAGTATAATAAAGTTTATATTAGGTGCGTAATTGTTTCCGGTATTTCTTATTCTTTCGCGTGGGCTTGTCGGGTCGTATTTCTTATATTTTCCACGTGGAATATCGATATAATAGGGCCCTTTCTCATTGACCAAATTTATTTTCGTTTCAAGAATTCTTTGCAGTTAACTTGTATTACCTACAATGCATCTGACATTATATCCATTATCTTGCTAGTTTTAGGCATCGATCTAAAAGAAAGTTACTCTAAATAGTAATATTGACAAACTATCGCCGACAATGTTTCATTTCTATAACTTTATTCAGAACGCATCCACGCGTCTGCAAACTTTAAAGAGACGTCATAAAAAAATTACATTATTTTCGCGTTATTTGTATTTGCGAAGGACCGACTTATAATAGAATCTTCGAACACCATTGTAGTCTAGACGACATTTTCTTCTAGAAGTTTCTAGAAAGTTGGGAATTATAGGATGTCTGCGGGACAAAGAATATTTTTATTACGGTCTAATGTTTCATTATTTTCTTGTTACGTCTTTGAGACTCGCCGAGTTTTCTTCTTTGCCGAGAGCTATAGAGAGCTATTATATTAATTTATAGTACCTATACTGAATGTCTTCAATCGGTGTTACATTATGATTATTTCTACTTGGACTGACAAATTGTTCCCACCATATCAAATTCCCCGATCAAAACCTATAAAAAAAAATTAAAGTTCTTTTATAATTAGAATTATAAATATCTAATCTATATTCGAAGATGTTGAGAAAAATCGTTTATTTGCTGAGAAAAAAATACTACCTACCTATTCTTCTAAAAACGCCAAACATACAAATTTTATTTATGTTTGAAAACTTTACAAGTTAATCTACGTTGCTTGTATACAAACGTTTTACTGATCTTTACCCTACTGTGTTCTTTGTGCTGCACTGTAATACTTCAGTTTAGTATAATATATTACCCAAAATTATACAGCTTATGCTAATAGCCTGCGATACGGAACCACGGCGAATATATAGGGCATATTAATTATATAGATCTGGCTTGTCGCGATCTGTGATCTAACTAACAGATTATAATTAGCCATCTGACTGTGATGGCTTTTAGATCCATGTTGGCTTGATAGATTATATATAACGATATTTGGTGAAAACAAAGCTAATTGTAAGCGTTTGTTTAGTGATCTTGATAAATATCATCATCATCAGCCTGTATCAGTATAATTAAAGCCTCAATGTAAATAATGTCCACGAAAATATTTTGTTATTGCATCACTATAATTTAAGCATCAATTGATTCGTTTCCGTCCCCTCCTTTTTCATTATACAACAATTTAATGCATTTATCATAATTTATCACTCACTTCAACATTTATTTAAAAAGCAAAATAAAGCTTTACAAAAGCCGTGACAAAAGTAGAAGTAATATTCGTCCGAGTCCGTAAATTACTCCCATTCGGTCGTTATTTTGCCAGCAATTTCAACGTAGTAACAATGTGATCTGACGACAACTCAGATTGATGGAAATAAAAACATTTGTTTTATTCTGTTTTTTTTTGACGTGTCTTTATTTTTCCGATTCTTTTATGTTTTCACTACAATAACGTCGCGATCAATCTCATAGCCTCTGATGTTTTTGGTATTTTTTACCGTCCATATACACAGAAAGAACCACTGAACACCCTGATCTAGAACAGATCCATCATCGTCATCATTATCATCTTCAACCCACATTCACCCACTGCAGGGTAAGGGCATCTTCTGTGCCAATCCTCAAGGTCCTGTGCTATTCTCATCCTGTTTGCGCCCAAATTCTAAAACAACCCCTAAAAATTTCAGTCACGATGAAAACCCCCTGTATTAAGAGGTGTCGTTGAAGCTCTGCCTATCCCGGAAGATACTGGCATGATTATGTGTATGTTCAAATATCTGCCCAAACGGGAATTGAACTGAGAACCTTAGGCTATGCGGATCATCAGTTTATTTCTTTGTCCAAAAATATTCGTGGTTGAAAGATAGCAATATCATGGTTTGTTACCTTGCCACAGAAGGAAATAAAGAAACCTATTCATTCATACACACACAATTGAAACAGTTTAGTTTTCAATTGGCCAAACTCATAAATACAGTGAAAGTCCACAAATGTTGCACATCATATAAGTTCGGCTTAACTCTGTCGCACTTCTACAACGAATGGCAAAATCGCTGTCTCTTTCCAAGTGTTGATGTGCAATATATAAAAAAATGCTGACCAAGCTTAGGACGTGAATTCTACCAATGTAACTGAACCACTTCCCCAAGAAATAGTTCAAAATATGAAAGCCGATGACACGATTTGTATGGGAAGGCCTTTGTTTTTTTCGTTTTTTGGCTAAAGTTGTTCAGTTTCTTGGATAGGTCCACACCCTAAAGAAAGATAATTTTAAATGAAGAAAAGAAGGAAGAAGATATTATAAGACTGGCTCAAAAGGACTTAGTTTCCAGAGCCGTAAAACCCTTTATAAAAAAAAAAATGGTCAGTTAATTTTTATACACCCTGTATTAACGGTTCCGTACTGTACATTCAATCACGCCTATAAACCGAACAAAAAGGAACCGGAACGGAAACAATTGCAAGCCTGCAAAACAAACGAATACACAAACAAGTTGTAGCCATAAGTCATTATTCATGTATTGTGTCGGTTTATGAGTTTCTGTGTGTGATTTGGGTGGAAATCGAACTAACTGTTCAAGCATGGTTTGTTTGTAGAAACGTCTGAAAACAGTAAAAACTGTATTGTTTTTTTTCTCTTATACCATAAACTGACGAATTGAACTGATGACCTCAATATCGAGAGCCGATACTCAAACCATTGGACCATAGAGGTAGTTGTAGTTGGCAGCAACTTGTACCTAACAATTAATAGTTATAGCGGTCAAAGTCCTGAGACATCCAGTTTTTTGATCAAAAATTTAGTATTTTGTCAAATTCCGGATTTTGATAAATTGATTTTTGGTTTCTATTGCCGCTATAACAACAAATACTAAAAAAACTGGCCAAGTGCGAGTCGGACCATTTTTATAAACTATGGTACGAACCCTTCGTGCGCGAGTCCGACTCGCACTTGGCCGTTTTCTTTTGTTGTGTTGTTTCAAAGAAGCTTGATTAAATTTAATGATTGAGTGAGTCTGTAGCTACGAATGTGCTACAAGTTTGACTACGAGGAAGTTTTTAAAGTAAGTTTTTTTTAGGAAATTTAAAACATCGTTCGGAAAAGGTTTCGACTCTTAAAATTTTGATTTATCTTATCTTTCGAAACATATTGATTAAACAAACTTAAAGAATGTATAAAAAATTGCTTTTAATCTATTTGAATAACTATAAACGTACGTCTTACCTAACTAGGATATATGATGTTGAACTTACGGCCCACAATCCGGCATATCGCCTGAACTGCGCCGCTCAATAAGGATTACCGCCGGAGCCAAACCACTAATGTCTATTATTGTAACTCAAGGCAATGGATATTACGGGTTAAGTTAGCAACTGAATGCCAGGACTTAGGTACTAACACGATTCAACTCAACCATATTGCTAATAAAAATCTCATCCGCCAAACTGAATTACCTATTAGGTACCTTTATGTATGTACCTGCTTTTCTGACAAGTAAGATGATGATCCTGACCTGTGTTTATCTTTTGTGATCGTCGACAAAGCCACGACATAGTCAAACTCGTAGCAGATTTGCAGCTAGAGAAACATTTTTATTAAAAATCAATCTTAGTATTTGTTTGATCGATGCAATAGTATTCTAAACACGCAGGCTCAAACTTGTCTGCGTTCATAATAGTAACAAAAAAAAGCACTGTTTAGAAAAGATTTATTTACCCCTAAGCCTACGTTTTCACTCCAAGTCACAGTCGAACCTTGAGGTGCAACAGAAGTTTTGATTAACTACCTCTAAAATTCACTACTTATTACAAATACAATAAAATTACCGACGCCATAGTCAAATGCGTAGCTAAACATTAACATTAACAAAAAGTCAAATGAAAAAGCTACAAAACGCTTTACTTAACCCCTAAGTTCCCCCTAAGCCTACGTTTTCACTCCGAATCACAGCCGGAGGTGCAACACAAGTTTTGATTGGGTGTGATCGCTACTCGCCTGATCCGATTATCGGCCAAGTTATAATGACAATCGGCTGAGCCCCGCCAATGGAGCGCCTTAAGGAGATTGTAGAAGCTGTACCGACGCCTATAGCTGTATAAGACGCCTATATCTGTATACGCAGCTGTATAACAACTTATAGGAAAGGCGGTTATGTAAGATATAGTTGAGATGCTTTTAGTATAGGTAGAGTAGAGGAACAGTGGAGATTGTGGTAGATCTGTTAAACCTATTGAAAGAGTTATTTTATACAAAATCTTTTATCCATTCAAATTAAATAAATTGGTAGATCGAATCCGTGCATCAAATTCGGCCTCAATAAATTATGCAAAATATTTTTGACATTGAATATCAACCTCGCCCAAAAGGGAATATCCTATTCTAGAACGTAAAATATATGATAGGTATTTTATTGAAATAAAATATTGTAATATCTTCAATCATATTCGCAATGGCGGTTTTACTTATAGCGGTAGGGTAATTTTTTTTTCATATTTCGACCTTATGTTCCTTGGGAAAAGTTGTTCAGTTTCATGGATAGATTTGGTCAGCTGATTTTTTTACTCCTTGTATAGTTAAATGAACTAAATTAGTAACCATTTAAAATAAATTGTGTTTCACAATGTCACGGATAGAGGTTAAAATATTCTTGACCCGTCGCATAAATTGGCGCCAATTAGAACTACGTGATGCAAATAAACTAGTCACTGCTGGAAAACATTATCCCATATTAGCTGTTTAGCTGACCACACAAATGGATAACTTTATTGCTTAAATCTGTACAACTGGCAAACTAAGCCTAAATATATTTTCATGAACTTCAACCAGCTGCTCGTCCGGTATTTAAATTGTATTAAATTCCAACTATTGAAACTAGGTGGGGCGATGATATTCGTAAGAAAGCGGGCAGAAATTGGATGAGAACGGCTGAAGACTGAGCTGAGCACACTCTACTCAGAATATAATTTTCTCCGTGTGGCGTGCCATGGGAGAGGCCTATGTTCAGCAGTGGACTGATACAGGCTGATGGTGATGATGGTGAAATACCAATATTTTTAAAATGCCTCCCTACGTATACCTTCGTAACGTAGGCCTCCCTCCCTATTATGTGTCGTGAATAACTCGTTTTGGTTTGATACGTACCTATGGTGACTGTGGCACTATGTTTTCCGATGATCTAATACCATTTATTCTAATCTTACTATAACAAAATTAATCCTGGCTAAAAATTTAGTATCTATTCGGAAATTCCACTGTAAACTATTATCTTCTTTCCTGAAATTCCTATTCCAACTACACCCCTCGCATTACAATAATCTGGCCAAAGCTAATCCTTGATCGGGCTATAACTCGTGCATATTAAAGTCACCTGGTGTTGCCAGACCATAGAAATTTAGAAAATATAGATTTCGCTACGTCCGACAAGATTTGAAGGACATTGTGTATTGCTATAGTGATAGGTTGTCAGCCTTTTGCATTAATAACAATGCACTGAAACCCTCGAATCCCTTAGCTGGTTTTTGCATCCTGCTCGGGAGGAGAAGGAGCTGGCACATTCTATGTTTTTTCCTTCGCTCCCAGTCCAGCATGGAAGAAATTTAAGGTTTATTTATTCATAAATTGCATCGTTTCTTTTTTTGTTTCAATAATATTCCTTTTAATACTTTTAATTGAAAATACCTTCCTTAAAAAGATTTCAGTTCAAACTATTTATCTTCTTTTCCACTATATTCCTATTATCCAAACTACACCACAAGCATTATAAGCTCGATCGGGCTATAACTCGTGCATATTAAAGTCACGTGGTGTTGCCAGACCATAGAAATCCCGACCACGCCCACCTGCCCCTAATCTGAATATAAATTATCCATAATTAAAGAGGACTCGGACACCAGGTGAATAAATGCGACCACTTGAAACAAAGCCGCGGGGCGTGGCGCAGGTCAAGAGAGGTTGTGTGAAGTGTGGTCGAAGGAATAAGGTGTGTTATGGTTTGATAATTAAATTACATCCAATTTAATGGGTGTAAGGGACGGTGTCCCGCAGACTGATGACTGATAAGTAGTAAAGTAACGAAAATGAACATTTTGTACCAAGAAATTTATCCAGGAAATAAATAAAACTAGCTTCTCTCCCCACACGAATTATTGTCTAATCGAGGTGGTGATTTAGTATGGGGAAGTCAAAACAATTTCATTTTCTGAAAATAATAACAGAAAGTTGCTCAGATTCGTCGACTGACCGACGTAGATTGGAGTTAAAGGCAAACCTTTTTTTTAATTAAAAAAAAAGAAAACCTAGCAACCTGTTTCAGATTGTGGGACACTGTCCCTTACACCTAGTAAATTCTTACAGAATAGATGGAATACCTAAATCTGAAACCTAGAAATTATTATCGTGTATGAATAATAAAAAAAAGTTAAGTTTAAGCGATTACTCTTGATTCTAGGCCAGATGGGACCTAAACAAAATTGACAGCGAGCTCACCCAGAAACCTCAAAGGTTACCGCAGCATTAAATGAATGTCTTTAAAATGCTCTAACTTTACAAGTACCTACTCTCATACATATTAGCATATTTTCGAAACCCGTAAATATTATCTCTATGCCAACCATCCCATTTTAGACCAACCTCTTCTAAAATATGCATTTGGCTGGGAATTATAACCGCGCCCCGCCCATCGCTTGTACCTTCCCCCATTCATATCAGTGGAGCCCTTGTAATGCGAGCTCAAACGGCGCCATATTTTTACGGAAGCTTTGCGATGGCGGTAAATATGCCAAAGACTTTAGGATAGTTTTACTATTCTCGCTTATATATAGTGTGAGGTTCCGTTACATGGTAAAAACACCTTTACAAATTAAACTATAAAAAAATAACTAACCCGGTCTCTATTTAATAGGTATTTTAACAACAGTTCTGCAGTGTTATAAAATTATGAAAATAATAACAAATATTTATCTCGGAGATCATAGTTATGAAAAAATTTAGACCAACCAATAATATCGCAAAAAAAAACTCTTCGACCCCTATTCAATTCTGAAATGTATGCCAGCCCACTTGTTTAATTTATATTTTCCTGTGCCCTTACGGTTGCCTGGAAGAATTGGCTGCTTAGCAATAAGGCCGCCTGTTTGTACTACTATTTGTATCATTTCTCTTTTCTTGTATCTTTTATTTTCTGTGCAATAAAGTATATTCTTATTCTTATTTTTAATTCATTAGTGAGCCCATATTTTTATGGAAGCTTTCCGATGGCGGTAAAGTGATGGTGAACTTTTGGATGGTGTTACTGTTCCCCTATTTATCATTTACACAGGTGATAGGAAACCATGCGCTCTACAATTCCGCAATTACGTAATTTGTTAAACTTACTTGTTTTCTGCAAAAATTGTATAATCTTCTTGGGAAGTAAAGTAATCCAAGTTTTTTTATATGCATTGTCCTTTTGATGATAACTATCAGATTAAAAAAATAAAAAACCCAAACAGAAATCGTCTCTTCATCCAAAAAGATTTTGCTAATTTTTTTTATTTCACTTAGTCTCGTAGATTTTCGTCCAACGTTACCAACGTCCAACGTGTTATCCAACGATCTCATCCGATTTATATTCCATCGTATCGCCTACGTGGTTTCACTTATTAGCTTTACATTACAGTAAGGGGTCTATAGTTACTAAACAGATAGTTGATCTTTTGTGCCGTTTTGTCGTTTCTGTGTGACGATTCTTGCCTTAGAACTTTTTGGACAGTTTGGAAGAATTAACTCAAAAAGAGACATATAGTGACTTACTTAATTGTAGTAGGTATATGCTGGTCATTGGTCATAAACTACTTTTCCGAGTAACAATGTTTTATTTTTTCGGTCAGCTGATTAATGTTGACAGATTAATTCAATATGGGCGTCAACAATCTCTTTCGATACGGATACTACTTGATTTCAATTGTTTATATTCACTCTTTGAAATTCCTATTCCCTTTTACCTGTGTTGATCGAAGCGTATTTATTCACTCTATGTTAACATTTTTGTATTTTGAAAATGGTTTCATTCGTTATTTTCAACAATGTCGGAGTACAAATCGAGTTACTCTTTGTTATTTGCACACACGTAACGGTTAGAAATGTTACTGTGTTACTCGAAATTTGTTTATATCATTCGGTCATGCGAGAATATCGGTTTATGGACAATCATATTGTCATTTCAATTTGAGTTCAAATGCGACGAAAATAACGAATGAAATAATATGCGAAGTGAATGCGGCTCTACGTAGGTATAAGTTAAATTCAAATTTCATGATTGAGTTGTATCATTCTATGCTAAACCTAGGTGTGTTAGACGTAGAATGTGGCTGCTGCTTCTTTACCATCGAATACAGTAAAAGCCAGTAGCACTACCGAGAGTTTCAAAAGAAGCGGGACAACAGTGACAACCCCAGATAGTAACAGAATTGTCCCTTAACATTTGGCAGTGGTCACCCAGCAAAAACCTTAATTAAACCGTTGAAGCTCTGTCTACACCTTAAAGGCGTAATAATTTTGTTGTTGTACGTCAACCAATAGATTATAATAAGAGTACTTAAAAAAAATCCCAATCAGTTTCTTTTTTATAAATTACAAAGGCAATCTTGACCTCGAAAGTATTGTACCTAAACTCCAAGACAGTGGACTTTTAACAGGCTTTGATCCGGTTTAACAAAAACCCATCTTAAACTACGGAGCACAAGTACAGTCAGGTGAAGATAAAAGTGAACAGTTACTTCGTAAAAAAAATTTGAATTCATAGCTGGAGGTAGAAAGATCTAAGTCATGGAAGAATACAGAAATCTAAGCTCTATGAGCTTTCGTGTGTTCAAGCGCCACTGATTTGGACCCTGAGTCAGAAATTACTTTCGTTTATAATTATGATTACTTAAAACGCAAAATTTTACCAATGTAGTTAAACTATCGGTAAGAGGCCTCATTACATACAATAATAATCATATCCTAATCATGTCATATTAATCAGTAACATTTCTATGTCAAATAAAATAGTATCTGAAAGAGTATGTGACTGTACTAGGTGTTTGTAAAGAGTGTAGGCAGCACATTGAGCGGCGCGGACAAAGTTATCGATCCCACTCTAACACAAACTTGTTCAAACTTGTGCTGCCTCTTAACATATTTTGCGACACGTCCTTTGGTAGCAGGGGTGTCGTAGCCTGCATCAAGTTTTTTTTTATTATTCGCAATACTGTACGCCTCACAGTGGGCTGAAATTAGCGTTTCATAGACATTCAATATATATTTTTTAAGTGACGCTTTTTTTGCTTGTAAACGATTGAGGATACCTACTATATGCCTTATATAATGAACTTTCAGGTTTATAATTGTAAACAGCGCACTCAGAATTTTTTTCTAAAAAATTTGTATGGAGTCGGCATAATAAATGATGATATCTCCATTATCGCACAATTGCGCGTTATATCCTCTTAGGTTATTATTAAGTGAATTATTTTGGATTTTTTGACATACTCCATGTTGAGGTCAAACTTGCGCCTTTTTTTTAAAAAATCTTTAAAAGAATTTTATTTTTTTTGTGATTTTTTTTTTTCATTTTAAACTAATATTAAGCTTAACATGGATGTATATATACAGACTATAGCGCCTTTAAAAAAAATCTTGTCCAGAAGTTGTAGAAATGCCCTAAAAACTAAATTTTAGTAGTTTTTGAATACAAATAATCGTAAAAATAAATGTTCCCATTAAAATAATAAAAAAAATGAAAATAAAGGTAAAAAATATATTAAAATGAATACAATATAAATTTATGTTATAAAATTAAATAAAAAAATAAATATATTAATTAAAAATATTGCTTATTCTGAATCTCTATCTTCAGAGTCGAACTCAGAGTCAGAGTTTATTTGAGCAATATCCCTAAACTCGAATTCAGGTTTTTGAAGATTCTTGGTTGGTCTTTCTGCTGATATAAGCGGATCAGACGAAAGCAGAAGGAAATTGAAAATATCTTCATTGGAATTCACTCTGCTCTTCTTACGTGAGTGATGTTCTCTGAAACTTCTGAAGTCCTTGTTCCTTGCTTCTGAAGCCTCTTCAGATAAACTTCCAATCGGTACTATTGCGTTAAAAGCGATAATTTCGGCCCTATGAAGCAGTATCGTGTGCACTGTTGATGACATGTAGTACCAGTTGTACAATTCAACATACTTCTCAGCAGTTATGTACGCATATTCTTTAAATTTTGAAACATTGATGGGTTCACCTGAAGTTATCGCTTTTAACGCAATAGTACCGATTGGAAGTTTATCTGAAGAGGTTTCAGAAGCAAGGAACAAGGACTTCAGAAGTTTCAGAGAACATCACTCACGTAAGAACAGCAGAGTGAATTCCAATGAAGATATTTTCAATTTCCTTCTGCTTTCGTCTGATCCGCTTATATCAGCACAAATACCAACGATGGATGCAAAGAAAAAGAAACTTTTCTTTGATGAAACATTGGATCTGCTGAATCTTCAAAAACCTGAATTCGAGTTTAGGGATATTGCTCAAATAAACTCTGACTCTGAGTTCGACTCTGAAGATAGTGATTCAGAATAAGCAATATTTTTAATTAATATATTTATTGTTTTATTTAATTTTATAACATAAATTTATATTGTATTCATTTTAATATATTTTTTACCTTTATTTTAATTTTTTTTATTATTTTAATGGGAACATTTATTTTTACGATTATTTGTATTCAAAAACTACTTAAATTTAGTTTTTAGGGCATTTCTACAACTTCTGGACAAGATTTTTTTTTTAAAGGCGCTATAGTCTGTATATATACATCCATGTTAAGCTTAATATTAGTTTAAAATGAAAAAAAAAAATCACAAAAAAAATAAAATTCTTTTAAAGATTTTTTAAAAAAAAGGCGCAAGTTTGACCTCAACATGGAGTATGTCAAAAAATCCAAAATAATTCACTTAATAATAACCTAAGAGGATATAACGCGCAATTGTGCGATAATGGAGATATCATCATTTATTATGCCGACTCCATACAAATTTTTTAGAAAAAAATTCTGAGTGCGCTGTTTACAATTATAAACCTGAAAGTTCATTATATAAGGCATATAGTAGGTATCCTCAATCGTTTACAAGCAAAAAAAGCGTCACTTAAAAAATATATATTGAATGTCTATGAAACGCTAATTTCAGCCCACTGTGCGGCTCCACTACGCAGTCCTACACTACTAGATTAGGACCTCCCCGAATTGGGAGACATGACGGACCTCTTGGAAGCGAGAGACGCAAGTAACGCGAGGGACGAGAGGGACACGAGAGAGGAGTAAAACGCGTGAGATAAGAAATATGCGAGCAATTTGAGAGACGGGAGGGATGAGATGGACGCGGGAGATGAGAAGGATGCGAGGGACGCGAAGGACGAGGCTCGACAATCCAAAGTGTAGCCATATGTCCCGATATTGTGCGGTTTCTTACCAACCTTTCGACCTTATGAAATCTTATACGCCAGGCAGCCCTACGGTTGAACGGTTTTCGATCTTTTTGAGGGGAAATATTGAAACTTAGTTGTTTGCGGTTGTTCCGTATTTGTTTACATCGTTCCTTGTGGATTGAAGCGAGTGTACTAAGTTCCTTTGTATAAAGTCCTTTGTAAACTTAAACTTCATATTGCGTGGAATATTAAGTTAGGTACTAGATTTCCGCTTACTTAGTTTTCCCGTGGGAATCAGGAATTTTCCCGGGTTAAAAAGTAGCCTATGTGTTAATCCAGGGTGTCAGCTACCTCCATACCAACTTTTATCAAAATCGTTCCAGCCGTTTAGACGTGAAGAAGTAACAAACATACACACACACACACTCACAAACTTTCGCCTTTATAATATCATTAGGATTATTTACTGCCTTCGGGTTGAATGAAAGATTATGCTATTTTCGGTGATTGAGTTTTGTGTCATTTATATTTTAACTTTTGTCGTTACGAAGAATCCATGCCTTTTGCGTTAAATCGGCCCATGTACCATTTTTGTGCATAAAGTTAAGAAAATATATCAATCCGTCTTTAAAAGTGTTTGTTCCACAAACCACAGAGGCCAAGGCGAATAATAACAATAACTCCGACACCAGGACTATTCATTCATCAGGACTTTTGTCGAGCCGAAAAACCAGCTCGATTGAAGAAGATCGACACATGTTAAAGTTTAACCTATGAGAGATTCACAACTAACCAAAAACCTCTTTGTTTTAATATAATAGAGTTAAGTCAATACTAAACCGTGAAGCATTCTTAAAACAAAGCAAAAGCAGGACGACCAGTTGCGCTTCTACCGAATATTTCCGCATATTTTCCAACCGTTTGTTTAAGCTTTAAATATGACTACAAGTTAGCCAGTGCCACAAATTTCTGGCCAGCAAGCAGGGTTGCCAGATGGTCGAGATTTGGCGGATTCTGTAAAAAAAAAAAAAAATCCTGACAAAGCTATGTTACAAAATCCTACATCCTTCTATTATTAGTATTACTTCGCTCACTCACCTTCCAAAGACAAGACTACTAGAGAAATCGTTCCTTCTACATCTTTATTTTTTTTATTTAGGTATTTAATAACCGAAATATAACAACCAATCATTTATTAGTAGTAAAATTTATTAAAGTTAAGTTTAAGTTATTTTAGACCGCGGCGCTTACTGATTGGTGCTTGGCGCTTCCAAGAGGGATCCGCTGTGATGTGACCCCAACATCCTGGCAATATGCAACTTTGTCCAGACATTTAGGTATTCTGGTCTGGCAGCCATAACAACAAACGGAGATATATTTTACACCCGCTATTTTACACAAAGAGAAGAATCCCCGAATGCCCAACACCAGTAACGAATGATATTTCCCACCGAAACTGCGACTAAAATATATCTTAAAATTCTGGTGCAACAACGGAATTTGCAAGTCAATACTACAATAACCCGCTTGACATAGGTCCTCGAGTCGCTTTTAAAATTCAATATAAAATGTGCATGACAAGACTATTTTGGAAGCGCATACGTCGTGCTATTTCATTTCCAGTGCAACAGAACTTTGCCTTAAAAATAACTAGCTTTTAAAGTGAAATAGTTACGAGTTGTTTTCGTCTGACAAATTATGTTTGCTGTACAGAGTTGCTTTTTCAAAAGTGACTATGCTAATCCAATCAAAAACATTCTAATGTAAAGTTTCCGCTAAGCCTCGCGGTCTTTATTAGGCCATAAAAAGTAGTGAGATGGTAATAATGGTGAGCCAAGTCAATTGTGTTCCCATTGACGGTCATTTTCACTGATCTCTGTAGTTAGTCTCTATATTATTTTTAGGCAATGATGATGACATGTGAATACGCAGCGTGCAAAAATTGTTTGAGTTAGAATGATACAAATAAAAATACAGCTTTTTACATTGCAGCACTGAACTTTGCCTTTAGAATAACTAGCTTTTTTGTTTCAATTCAACGCATAGTTTAATGCTTTTTCAAAAGTTACAACACTAATTTGATTAAGCTTTAGAGAGCATTCTGATAAAATATAAAAATAGTCATGAATGTAAGTGCTGTTCTCACTATTTAATGTGAAATGAGAATACAGAATACAGAATACTGACATACGCCCACGGAAGCCAGTTTTGTCTGTTCCCTACAGATTAGCTATAAATAGCTTTATGTAGCGATATTTAAACCCACGCTTTGCTCATTCACAATGCCAACTTATAATATGAAAATAAACATCTATTATTATGTAATGGAATACTTGTGATGGATATAGATATGTGTGAGAGGTGCATGGCATGTATTTAATCTAGGTACTTATCTAGGTACCTATGTATTCCAAGCTAAAATGTAACAGAAAGTTACAAAAGGTTATTGTCTGGAAGAAAAGAAGATTCCGTGCTGCGGAGGGCACCTAAAGACGTCGGTCCCGGTCGCTGTCTTTGATAGTGGTTGTTAAACAAACCATGTGAAAGGCCTATCAGCTGTGATATTAGGCGGTTTAAAAACTCTGACACCAGGGTTCATCGGGTCGATCGACCGATTACCCACACGACAGAAGAAGAAGGCTAGAAAGCGCAGCAAACGTATAGCCAGAGTCATGCCACAGCGTAGAGCAATGTTTAGTTTCCATTAAAAATAACAAGTTTGTTCTGCAGTTCTGTACAGAACAGTGTACACAGTTGGGCATTAACAACGTATCCACGTAACCGCTCCAGGTCCTCTCAAGACGCCTGGAGATCGCCAAGTCGCAATCTGTGTTTCACTTAAAAGATCCTCCCGCTTTTGCTCATAAGCCGTCTTGGGAAAAGTATGGCATAAAGCATAATCTACAAGCGATTCGGCTGTTCACATGGCAAGGCAAGTAAGCTTTCGCGGCTGTTTTTTTTTTTTTTTTTTTTTTATTAGAATCGGTTAGGCCTAGACTCTAGTTTGACCAGTAATAATGTCTGCAGGTACTCTCAAGATGCTTGGAGATCGCCAAGTCGCAATCTGTGTTTTCACTTAAAAGATCCCCGCTTTTTCTTATAAGCCGTCTTGGGAAATGGGTGGCGCGAGACATAATCTACAAGTGATTTTTCGGACATGCTGGACTGGGAGTGATAGAAAAACATGGTATGTGCAAGCTTCTTTTCCTCCCGGACATGCTGTAGAAAAAACAACAATATAAGGCAAAAAAGGAGGCATCGATAAAAACTTGAAAACATCGATTTTAAGTTGTAAAAAAATATTGCCAAAAAAAATTATGAGACAACTTTATCCTCAATAAGATTTAGATTTAATAAATTAGCTCTGTGAATGCCTCATAAACCAGAACATTTTACTTAATTTTTTAATGTAATAAGTTGTCTTCAGCCTACAGCTTGGACCATTGCTTTTACAATATTGTGAATTGCAGCAATCTTCCAGCTTCGAAGATTACAGCAAGGACGCATCAGGCCAAGTGTTTGTTTTCTCCAATAGTTATTAAAACAAATATCTTCAAAACAAAGCCACGTTGACCTAGTTACGAGTTTTCAACCGTCCTATCTGTGGAAGGGAAAGTCACAACATGTATTTCGTCAATTTATTTGACTTTGGTGCAAAAATTGTAAATATGAATGTTTGATAGAGAAGTTGTTTTTGAAAGATGTTGCAAAGAACTGTAATAAATATTAGCATCACTCATCATCTGCTCATACACGTCCCTAGAGAGAGGCACGCTCCTAAAGGAGGCCTACTCTGAATTTATTAGGGCGATCGGGACTTAGTCGATCACATGGGCCCAGTACGGATTGATCGACTTCACACACAATCTTTGAATTTCTACGTAGGTGTTTCAGGTTTCCAATGTTTTCTCTTCACCGTGAAAGTACTAAATAAAGGTTGAAATTCAGAAACGGAGAAACTAGGGCTCGTATTTATAAAGCGATCTCAAGATTGAGAGCAATATTAAGTATGGATTTGACAGGTCGTTTTGTACTGAAATGACATTTCTGATACAAACTCAAACTCGATGTCACTCTTCAGAGCTGATTATAAATACGGGCCTAGGATTCGAACCACGCAGACGGTAGGATTGTCTACTACACTAGACCATTGAGCTTTACCTTATCGCTACTTGTAGGTAATGTAAGCTATTTTTCTATAACCTAAATTATGTGTAAATTACAATATAACGAGACCGAACCTTAGACATCTTTACCTATTTGCACCGTATGAGGGCAGCTAACACAGCACATCTTACTACTAGTTGAGCACGAAAGATTTACGAGATAATAAAGAGCAATATACGTTAACGTTCACGCTTCCAACTCGTGACTCAGGCCATATCCCCCACAATATTGTGAATCGTAGCAATCTTCTAGCTTTGAAATTGTCTGTGATTACAGCTGTAGCTCCGTAGACAAGGTGTAATTTCGACCCTATCTCTATCAGAATAAGCGACTACTTGGTTACGATTTAACCAAAGATTTAACCAGTCTGCGCGGTCGGTAGTTTTAATGAGAAAGTCAGCTTGTCGGCTCTATTTCATAATACCCGTTTTAAACTCATCTAGACACTTGTCTTCTTAGATATAATCCAGTTTTAAAAAGGGGATCATTTCGACTTGATAAATCTTTGACTTTTTTTCAAGTGAGCTCGTGCGCTCTTTGACGAGAACATCCTCTAGATAAGTAAGTATGAGATGTGTAATTAATTATGCATGAGAACAAAAACTAGTCTCGCACAGATGGTTAACATGTACATTATGTGATAGAATGTTCATTGAAATGTCCAATATGAATGACAATTAGGTCTGGATCTTTTTCTAATGCCGATTATGTTTAATACCTATTACATATGCAAAGACTTATTTACCTTTCAAAAAAATTACAGCCATCATTACGTGCAATTTTCCCTTACACCCTGTATACCCGTGACGTAATCAACCCGAATGGCGCAAGTGGATCCAAGTCAAAGACACGGGCTCCCATTGAATAAATTCTCAACGACCCTTCCGTGTTCATTAAAAAATCAAGCATATTTGATCCGAATTACACCCACGAGAGACGGTGTCGCGAGAGTGGTGAGAGCTCTCGACACGAGTGGCGACACTAACGCGATGTCGCGACACTTCACCAACCGAAGTCGCACGGTAGGGCTTAACTCAGTAATTTGTTAGGTTTCCGAATTTGAGCAAGTGTATGGAATTGTAACTAGAAACAATGTGGTGTGGAGTAAAATTTTTAACCCTGTTGCGTCTTCTACAAAGGACAGTGACTCAAGCGTATAATAAAAATTGGTATATATTTTGAAATTATACCCGTTAAATTTGTATTCGTTTTTAATATAAAGGGGGTTCATAGAAGGGGGATAATTTTTTATTTTTCAAGAAACATGCTTCAAAATAATTGCATAACTTTCCATGCACATTTCCATTAGTGAAATGACAAGAGTTGATTGAGGAGGACCAACTATTTTGATTTCTCGCGGAAATTATTGGAATAGTTGTTCAGAATTATTAAAATGATCAATCCTCACCCTTAGCCCATATCCCGTAACCGACACGAAAAATTGTGAAACCTTTTAATATGTAGAGTACCTAATTTGTCTTTTTCGCTCGTACAAGAAACGCATAATTAAGGTTTGAAAAGTAAGTCGATTCAAGTCCTTTCCTTTCTAGAGTGCGTCGAAACAGGTCGAGTAGCGGTCAAACTTTGGTCACCAGAAGTTCGGAAAGTTCTGCTCTGCGGCCCTGATTTAAGTTGACAGTTCAAGATTTGCTAGCTTGCTATTTAACACGCTCTGTGGCGTCAGACGCTATTTCGGTGAGCCCCGCAAACCAGGCTAGGCAATTTCAAGCATAGTGGTCAACTTCAGCTCGGTAAATTCAAGAAATCCTGAGTAACATTTGCTATATATAGATGTACGTAGCATATTTATATATGGCCTTATTTATTACATGATTAAATCTTTGACATATCTATCACTTCTTGCTTCTTATAAAATTGCACTGGCATTGTCTTAATTGTAGGTTCTTTTTCCACATTTGGCAAGCGCTTTGGCGAGCGCAGTATACGAAACGCCACTGCTTATTCCCTTAGACCCGTATTAAAAATAAGCTCTTGAGACTCACAGCGAGTTTGAGTTCGTATAAGAAATGTCATTTCAGTACAAAACAGCCTGTCTGGTCCGTACTCAATATTGCTCTCAATCTTGAGATCGTTTCATAAATACAAGCCTTAAACGGATTGGTGGTACTATTCGGAAGACAACTAAGTGGACGCTTCTTCTTCTTTTCGTATTAATGGCGAAACTCATACGGTCGCCCTCTAAGTTAGTGGACGCTAACTTAATATGAGATTAAGACAACCTGACAACCTTATCCAACATAGAACCCACGCTATTCTAGATCTATCTACAATTCGGGACGTGACGGACCGGGATTGACAAATACCTCCGCCGGGAATCGAATGCAGGTCAATGCAGTTCGAAGGACAAATAGTACCCGCGGGACAGACCGCTAGGTATATCCCTATACGTGGTAGACTGGATTTGTGAGAAAAATACTGGGGAAACACATTCGGTCTCTCGTTGTGCTAAATCTAGGCTCGTATTTATAAAGCGATCTCAAGATTGAGAGCAATATCGAGTATGGATTTGACAGGTCGTTTTCTACTGAAATGACATTTCTGATACGAACTCAAACTCGCTGTCACTCTTGAGAGCTGATTAAAAATACGGGCCCTAGTCGTAGTGAGACCAATGCGTTTTAACATATTTTGAAGTCTCTAGCAAAGGTTGAAGTAACAAAAAATAAATCTTCTTACTGTGACCAAAATCGGCTAGACTGAATTTAAACCAGTGGTAGGTACTGTGTATGTATGTGTAGTTGAAGGTTTCTGTAATTTAATATGACACAAACAGTCCAATATGAATCTGACGGACTTAAAATTTTTAGTCTAAAGTAATTTTACTTAATTGAAAACTTAGCAGGCTAACAAATTGACTATTAGAAGATTAAAAGGAATCGTCTAACTTTGTTGCATTGATAATCCTTCAAAACTTGTCAGACGCGTTGAAACGAATCTTTGTCGATGCTCTGCCTACCCCATCCATAAGGATAAAGGCGTGATTTTATGTATGTACCTTATTTGGCAAGTAATTCAAAACTGGGCTTCTTTTTACCATTGGTGGCAAGGTGTCTTTTGGTATATTTCGTCCCCCATTTGACATGTAAATGTAAAGTAACTCCGTACCTGCATATTATGCGAGTTACGCTCGTTTCTTCCCGAATTCGGGTCACCAGTAGGGTTGTCTGATGCCGGAATTGTTTTAATTTTAACCCTTTACAGCATACGAGTCCAAATATGACCACAATTTTTTAATCAGTTATTTTCACTCAGTAAAGGTAACCAAACAAATATAAATTATCAAAAATGGGTGGTCATATTTGGACTCGTATGCGTTAATAGTTTAATTGAAATGCCGTGCTTCGAGGGGCACGTTTGGTTTAAGATACGTCCAATCATAGAAATATTATTATACTGACGTATAACTGACGTATACTGACGTTAACTAACATATAGATCAATGCGTCCAATATATAATTCAGCGACGCGGCCGTCGGTCGGTCTATCTTTTATAGAGTGGTCGTTACACAAACTGTGTCAGATTCATATAAGCTGTTTAAAAACTATGACAGATAGATTGGTAAAAATTATTATTAAAAATAAAATTTAAATATACCCTCAAAGATTAAAAGAACCTACTTGTTTGATGTATAAATTTGACATTAAACGTCTGTGCTTACTCGTACTAGAAATTTGATTTCTGATAAAATTGTATCCAATTTTTTTTTACCGTAGTTTCAAATGCGGATATATGGGTTTTCATATAAGAACTAAACTATAGTACATTGTTTAACGAGGAGAGAACATGACCGATTCCCACGAGGGTGTAGTTTGAGGCCCGAAGCGCAGCTGAGGGCCTCAATACACACGAGTTGGGAATCGCATTTTCTTCCGAGTTATACATAGTGCTTTATACTACACCTATGAGGAAAATATAATCAAAAATCCTTGTAAGATAAAGAATGATAATCACTTACATGAGAAGATAACTTAAGAACATTTGAAGTGTCATCATCCATGCGAACAGAACACAAACAAACAAAACACATATTAATACAGTTACACATTACATCGAAAACACTAAACACTTAATTTACATTAAATAAGTCATATAAATCAAAGAACGAAAAAGAATTCGCGCGGACATGTTGATTTTGCCATATTTTTTACTTAAAAATATAAAAGAGACAAATGAAGCAAAGCACATACTGCCAAAAAATGTAAGTGGCCAGTATCATTTTGTGGGCTTCGACATGCAAACTTTTTGTTTTTTGGCATTCGCCTGTTTCTAGTTTTGAATAACGAATTAAAAAAAAAAATAGGAGGGGAGAAAATACTTTCTCCCCTAGAGGAGAAAGTAAATCCCATATATTTTTGCCGCCCGCATATTCGTTCGCTTGGATTTACGTACTTTCTTTCCTTTTTTTAAGTAAGAACTGATATACTTTCCGAATAGGTGTAGTATAAAGTATCGTATTATACTTATTTCCGTGATTTTATCTATCCTATGTTACATTTTATAATACATAGTTAAAGATAACATTTCTTGTAATCGGTCAAGTACAGTCACAAATTACTTATGAGCGCGGCGGCCGGTACAGTTATACAAAAATACTATATTTTCCTGTGAATAATATTCGTTTAGAATACGGATTACGCATTGCAGTGATTGACATGTAAATTGTTATGCTCTATAGTAATATACAGTATGGCTATTTGGCAGGTCCCATGCTAGTTTAGTACAGCCATAAAGTAAACCATTACGATACGGTTATACCACAATGGCATGCCAATAGATAATGTTGGTTTAGCCACATATGTAGATCGACGGTTTGAATGTAAACAGACTGAGACTGGCTCGTTAATTTAAGGCTAGTATTTACGAAGCGATATCAAGATTGAGACCGAAATTAAGTATGAATTTGACAGACCGTTTTGTACTGAAATGACGTTTCTGATACGAACTTAAACTCGCTGTCAAGAGCTGTTTATTAATACGGGTCTCAAATCGCCTAATCAAATCAGCGTTATAATATAAACACCTCAGTAAGCGGAATAAATTTTGTATTTAAAAATAATACCAAAAATACTGCTTTATGTTTTAATACATACTAATTTACTTGATCTGCTGTAATGTTGCATTTCATTTGTTAATTTAATTAATATTAATTAATTTATTAGTTAATTAGTTTTAATAGTTAATTTAATGAATTAATATTGTTAATTAATAATATTCAAAAAGTTGAGCGCGATTTAGGATGTTTTTTTAACTACGAGAGGTTTTGCGTTATTTCTTTGACATCTTAATACATACTTATTACTACAAATGCATTTTTGGCAACCCTGGCCGGGCCCAAATCGAAATTACACCGTGAAGGGCTTCTTTAATACCAGCCCTATTGATTACGACAGCCACAGGAAAAGCAAGCATGAGTAAAACGTCTTTATACCAACGACTTATTACCAGCATCGAAAGTCAGCTGTTTGCGAATTAGATTTCACGGGTATAGTCACTCACCGGCATGGCAGATTTCTTGAGGGAGTGGGGGAAAGTTTGCCCAATTAAAATTTACAATTCAACAATTTAATTTCAGATTTAATTGACTACATCGTGCAGGCCAAAGCCATAAATTTAAGTGATTAAATTTTGCAAGTCGACAAAATCGGTGTAAGATTTGCTGGATGGCAGAAAGGAAATATTAAAAATAGTTACACGCTTGTTTGTAATTTGAGAAGGTTTACATATCGAAGCTAAGTTTGAAATGCAGTCACTTCCCTATATAAAGAAGTTATACTCTTGTTTACCTGTACTGTGCCACATCTCTCACATTTTTCTTTATTAACGATCTTTGACATCATCAGGCTACACGTTGATTAGCTACCTGTTACTTTATATATCGAGCCCTTATTGGGTGAAGCCCTTTCCCAAGCTGAAAGGAAAATTGCTCCTACAAATCTGGATGAGGGTTTTTTGTATTTTGCCTGATTGATAAGGGTAGGTGAATGTACTGTAGTACGCGATTACATTTTTAAAATGAATGGGCACGCTTTTAACCCTAATTTTGGACTTCATTCGGGAGCAAATTTTGGAAGGCAGTCTATTTTATATTGAGAGCACCTATTTTCATATTTTTTACCTGTTCCTTAGCGAAAGTTGTTCAGTTTCATGGCATGGGTAGAATCAACCCATTTTCACTGTGCTAGTAGAGTAGTTATATAGATTGCTTTGTAATTGTATACTTAATGGATCAATTTCGATGATGTAGATGGCTTCAACCCTACGGAAAGATATAAAATAGCACATTTGTAGGGTAAAATCAGAACGCATAATATCTTTGAACTGTCTGTTCAAATATTTTTAATTTATTACTTATGGTTTTTGATTATGCCGTATTGAGAACCTCCTCTTTCTTTTAATTCGGTTAAAAACAAGAAACAATGCAATCTTAAGACTGTAGTCTTTTCAGTGGACACCCCACGAAGAAAGAAGATTGTAGTTCTAAATTAACCCCGGAGACACGACGACGCGGACATTCGTGTTCAGTATTGTTTTTGTCGAGTGGCCGCCTCCGACGCCGCCGCGCGCTAGTTAACACTATCTCACGGAAGACATGATGTACAGTCGCGTTCAGAAGTAACCGAAATTAAACAACGATTTATTTTGTTTATAAGAGTCGCAGATGCTAGTACTGATGGTAGACGTAAAATTAGAAACAGAAGATTATAGGGCGTTGGGAGCTAGCGCTTTAACAAATATAGTTTTTTTTTTGTTTTAACTATAGCCCAGCACGTTTTAAATTGGTTATGGACGGTAAGTACCTAAGTATTTAGTTATATCAGAACGATTTTTATGATCTTACTTTTGTTAGAGAAAATAAAATTTATGCGCTCTCACTACCGTAGGTCATCTGAAAGAGATTTCATTTTAGAAGTAAGCTGTACCTGTAGTCTTACTGTTTTTATGTTTGTGTCCTCTGTAAGTTCATTGTGTGCAAAAATCTGTTAAAAAAAATACGAACATTAAAAATAAGTAGGTATGAAATTCATTTTTGTCGCCAACTGTTCCTTCCTATACAGTGCAATGCCAAACCTCCCTAGGGAGAGAACAGAGGGTCCTCTTGTACCGGAGTTATATTACCTTCCTTCTAGTCTGTTAAAAGAGTGAAAATTAAACAGGTACATTTGGGAAATCTTCCTGAAATTACACCGACTAAGAAAACCTCCAAAGTGCCTTTATTATATCCGTTCGGTTAATTTGCTGCGAAAGGTATCGCTAAGCAGATTCTGCTTAGTTTGCTTTTTTTATTATAGAAAATACTTATTGAGTCCTGTGGTTTTTTTAATTAAAGATGATACTTTTTAAGTCCTGAGCTCTTTTTTCTACTAAGTCTATTTTTGTTTGTTTTTATATGTAAATTTAGATATTTTTTATTTTTTTATCGAAGTAGGTAAGTACATCAATACAGTTACTAGAGGTATCTATAAACTTAAAAATCTGTAAATATCTAAATTATAAAAAAAATTTACATATATTACGAATGAACGCATATAAAAATTTAAATAAATTCTCTTGTTATGCAAAATTTCCAAGATGATAAGCAAAAAAAACGCACAGAGAAAACACGCAGGTATCCATAAAAATAACAGTCCCGTATTTGATTAGGAAATGAAAGCGCACGATAAGCCCTACGTTTGTGTACAGAAGGGAAACGAGGCGCCCGCGCCCTCTTGTGTGAAAATGTATAATATTGTATGTTCTGAGTACGAGTAGGCACTCAGACATAGGGTCGTAAGTAAGTGTTGGGACTCATGTTTGATAATGCATGAAAATAAGTTCCTCAAGCCCGGATGGTGTAGTGGATAGGGCCGCGGCCTTCTGTGCAGGAGGTCGTGGTTCGAATCCTATGTGTTTTTAGTACCAACGTGTTTTTCGGTTTTCGAATTTCATATGTACGTTTAGTCGGCGCTTTTACGGTGAAGGAAAACATCGTGAGGAAACCTGCACACACCTACGAAGAAATTCAAAGGTTGTGTGTAACTGGGTTGCGATGGTCAGATGGCGGTTGCTCTGTGTAAAAACCAGTACCTTCGTTCAATCACCTATTTATTAGGTAGCCGACCCCGAGAGATACGGGAAAAAGGCTAGGAAGATGATGATGCATGAAAATAAGTTCCTCTACCGAGTGTTAAAAAAATTGGTTACCAAACTTTAGTGTGCAGCATACTGCGTGAAAAGAATAGGCCGCATCAGAAATACAGTACTTCGCGCAAAAACTGGCATTACAGACGTAGGCAGACTGCCAGACTGAAGTGGGATTGGGCCGGACATGAAGAAAGGTAGAATGTATCAGCTGCATCTCCTCCGGGTCATAATGTAAATGCTAGTGGAAGAGCTAGTAAAGCGTTTTCCAAAAATTCCGATTCAGGCAAAGGGCTGATAAGTTTACAACCTTACAACTGGGAACTTGCTTTTACTTAGGGTTATTTATACGAGAATATTAGGTGCTAACACTTGAAAAAAACTTCCTTTTTTAGACTTTTTACCGAGTATATATCATAATTTAAAACTCAGCTTCGCAGCGACAGCGAAATTACATGGAGAATCCTTTATTTTTCTCTTCCACTTTACATACATAGAGTGCGAGTGTGCGAGTACACCACCGCACGGAAACCTCGCTCTCTAAAAGCGTTGGGATGTACACAAACAGGCTCAACATTAGCTTATTCCGCCACCGGAAAATGTGCAAATATTAATGCGAGAAAAATTGTCCGCGTTTTTGGAGTGGCGTGTTTATTTGAGAAATGAATTGGTTTTGCTGGACTTGGGGTAAAAACAGTACCAGCTGCTTTTTTTTCTGGGCATACTGTAAAAACCAGAAGAGGAACTGACGGTTTCAGAGTATTTTGATTTAGGCGATGGGCAACAACAGTACATACGAAACCCACACGATAGGAAGAAATCCTATTGGATAAAATTCAACGTTAAACTATCTACCTCATAAGGGATATAGGCATGATTTATGGGTTTAAGCATTACTGCCGATCGATCTGATGCCAGACACAACATAACTTATTTTAGTTTGTTCCTGTCACTTTCTAAAATTTTAATAAAATAGAGACAAAAATAATTATAATTCAAAAGTCATGTCAAGGTGACATTCAAATGTCAAAGTGACGTATAACGTTTAAAATAAGAAGACACATGCTATCAGACGTATGCATCCTAAAGCGAGTAACGTCACTTTGACAGAATTATAACCAGCTCTTGTATTTCTGTCTCTATTTTATTCTTTGAGGAAGTGGCAGGACCTAACTAAAATAAGTTGAGTTGTGTCTACAGCAGAATCGCCACCATTGTCTTTATTTGTTTGGCAAGAAGTTTTGTGCCAAAATGACATTATTATTTCCTTATTTTGTGTCGTAAAATCCAGATATCAGTCGTAAATGAGTTAAGTACCATCCTTTGGCCCCGGAGTGGTACATGACCGTCAGTAACAAGGTTCGATTCCCAGATTGGCATCAAACACACTTACAGTCGTCTTGCGATCTTTCAGGAAATATGCTTCTTTCTTGGAGTCTACCGACGATGGTGAGGTAATGCCGCGTTGTTTGATTGAAAGAATTTCAGGAACGAGTTTCAAAAAACATTCGATTCATTCATCCGAAAATGTTTTTTCGGAAACGGAAATTCAATAAAAGTAGGTGCTTAGAGGTCATTTTGGAAGATCGCGAAACCTGTGGCAAAACTATGCTTTCATTAAGTACATCATTTCTACTAACAATTGAAACTTATAAACTGTACTGTATAAACTTATATTAAAAAAATAGATATACTTATACACTCTAACGTTTATCTTATAAGAGAAAGTGGCCTAAAAAGGCTGATGTTTCCTCTTTTTTAACTTAAATTGTTTTTTATACTTACCTACAAAAGATCAAATACAACAATTAACATAAAGAACGAAACAAAAACCTATACAAGTTACTGTACTTACCCTTTTAGCGAAGTACCTCCCTACAAGACCTGTCTGTGTAATCACCTAATAACGACCTAACGTCTTCAAACGGATATAAAATTTTACGTCGCGCTTCTCTGCCATCGTGTGTCCCAAATCCCCCTGAACCAAGTAAATTCATTTACAATACACAAGATGTTTTCTCAAAGCAGAACTCAATTTCGATAACGTTATCATGTCCCTGTACATTTGCCAAGTAAATTAGATAATGTTGTGTTCTGGTGACATGAATAGCACAAAAAGGAAAGAGCAGTGAGTAATTCCCTTTTGAGGTAATGGTGTGTTTTAGATATTCAGGGTAAGATGGAGCTTATTTTTTGGAATAGTAATGGCTAATGGATTTCAAAAGAAGGTTCACGAACCCTCACGAAAAATAGACGGGAAATAGAAAATGAACATTTAAGACTCCCAAAGTGCCGACAGAAGCCTAACTAAAATGATGATAAATTCCCTGAACACAACTTCAAAATAATAATTAATTTTAAGCCTTAGCAACTCCTTAGGTACCTATACAAGCAACCTGCTAGCTAAAGAAAGTGGCAGAAGTTAGAATATAATTAGTTTAGGAATTTTCCACCGTACCTTGTGGCACCGTAAATTTTATGAAAATTTTAATCTACGTAGATACAACCAAAAATCGTATCTTCAACTTATATGTAAGTATCTACTGTTTGCTAAAATCAGCATAACCTTCAGCCTTTACAGTCTAAAAGCTGTATACGAAAGTCATCGTATACTTACAAATAATGAACAATTCCAAGTCAGCTACCTCCTTTGTTCACCGTATTTGGGCGTTTTTCCACTAGACGGCACGTCCACGGCAACGGCATCGTGGAAGAGATAATGTATGGAAAACCATGGAATTATATGGCACGCTTTTCCACTTGACGGCACGACATTGATTCCTGGCGATTGAGGCCTGCCAAACTGCATGAGTTTTGTATTCGAACGAAGCATGCCATGTGAGTGTGCGCTCAGATTAGAACTAGGTGGACGTTAAGGTATTACCGTCCTAGTGGAAGCACAGAGCCACGGTACCGTGTACACAGCCTTTCTGCTTATGAACGGTGTCTCAAACTCGCTAATGCTGAAATCTGGGCGACGCCATTTTGTATGTAGATTGTTGCGTTACAAGATCAGTATGTGAGGTAACGTTCCGCGATGACATACAAAAAGCCCAGTTGAGTCTCATCTAATCTCAGACGTCGTCTTGTTTCGCCGCGTTAGCTGTGTAGGGCTGCCACCTGTGGGATATAAGTCCTTTACTTATGGCTGTCACATCTTAAATTAAAATTGCACTGATTTTTTAAACTTTTGAACGCTCTCCTTACGCTGTTTTTCGAGTGCTGCAAAGTTAATACAGCTGGTCTTTCGAAACTGCAAACTTAGCTATATGGTGCTGGAAGTACAGTAGTCCTAACAACATACTATAACAAAATCAGTAGGTACTAGCCGTCAGTTGGAGATTTTAGATAATTACGTATTACTCTTGACTTTTATTACATACATACATACATACATATAATCACGCCTCTTTCCCGGAGGGGTAGGCAGAGACCACATCTTTCCACTTGCTACGATCCTTACATACTTCTTTCGCTTCATCCACGTTCATTAATCTTTTCATACACGCTCGTCGGTTTAGGGTACTCTTGACCTGACCTTTCTTTAGGACGTCCCCGATTTGATCCAAGTACGTGTGTCGAGGCCTTCCCCTTCCGACATTTCCATCCACACTCGACTTTTATTCGCACAATATAATAGGTGATTCAACATAATTTAAAATTAGACATAAAATACTGAGAATCCCAAAAAAGTTCCAGCAAAATCGGGCCCAAATACTTTTCATGACGAGCGAGCTTAAAATTCTTGTACTTTTTTTACATTCCATTGCTAGGCAACCCTGTACATACGATACACGGCTGTATGTTAATATAAAGTTAATTATGCATTTCGTATGCGTGAAATAAGCTGGTTTTCAGCCCGCAAGAGATTGCCTCATGTGTTTCATCTAAAACGCAGGAATGTGCGCGAAATGAAGTTTTTCGAGGTGGCTCAGTTGGTAAAGATGAGACTTACGGTATTTCAAGACTGCAAATTCAAATCCTGCCCGAGATTCAGATTTCATATTTCTCTTATTTTAAAGCACTAAAGCTGCACAAAGCAAAGTTCTAAAACCTACGCTAAAACATCCAAAGAATTTCGCCATAAAAAGGCACTACAAGTGCTCAGACTCACTTGACTCGACAAAAAACCTCCATCAGAAAACATGAACTTACAACCCAGTTTATTTCTTACGAGGACACTTTCTGCCCTAATCCTGTGCGAGTGAAAAATGGCAGGATATCATATAACGGCGGTGGTACGGAGCTAAGCACGTGTATCTGTCAAGTGGGTGTGGAGTTCAAAAATTGCTCTTCACGTTTCACAGTTATTGTTGAGATTTGGCTGCCATTGTGGGGAATGGACTAGACGGAACATTGAGATTGGGGAAGTTACTGGAGGATAGTGGAACAGTTGAATGAAATGACCGGCCGAGTTACTGGAGCCAGTGGTGCAGTTCAATCGACCGGTCGGAGTTTAGGATAGAGATGGTTAGGTTAGGTTAGGTTGCTAACGGCCAGTAGGGTTAAAACCATGATGACATGTTCTTTTACACCAATGTTAAAAAATCACATAGGCACATTTTAAAAGAATACGTGGCGTCACGTCTCAGTATTTTCTTACAAGTCTGAAGTCTTTTATATTTATTTGGGTAGTATATCCCAATCGAATTCGCCCAGCCGATTTAGCGTGAAGAAATACGCTCAAACTTTCCCTCTAATAATTTTAATGTAACTTTCCTCTTCACTCTTCTATCTCGCTCGCTTGCCATGTCACGTCTAAACGCGCCTCAGTCAGGTGGGAGCAAAGCAAATGGTTGGATTTGAGCGCTTCTACCTTCTACAGAGTACAACGTGTCAAGCAGTCAAGCTATTTTCGTAGTCGTTCCTTCACACGCTCTAATAGGGGTATATGAGCGTTGAGCCTTTTGTTGGGACGTCAGGACTCAAGAAGACTCGAGAATCGCGCTTTTCACATAACGTAACACCTTTTCTTGTAAATTGTGAATGCGGATATTTGTAAGGTACACTTTCCGCGCTGCTGTTGTTAAAGTTTGAAAATGCGAGCTTCGTTTTATGTCAGAGAGCTGTAAATAAGAGGTTTGGTATTATGATACTTTAATAATGGTTATTTTAGCGTTTCTCTTTTCGAAAAATGTATTCTTTGCTTTTATACATTTGTTATGAATTTCCAACAACACATGACGTTGAATAATCATACCATACATAATATCATTTACTTATAGTACGTCCGCTAATCTACAAATCAGGCAATGAGCTAACAGCCAATAAATATACTTTACTGAAATAACTTTCAAAAGTCAGGCATAAAGAAACCCACAAACTTACGTACAAACACGAACAATGAACAACTACAAAGGCTAAAAAACAAAATGAGCATTTATTTAAATCCATTAAAATCCCCTCCATAATCTGCACCTTGTGAAAGGTGAATATCTAATACAAAATCTTCAATAAGGTGGAAATTTCATCAGCGCGCTCCGTAAGCCGTAGTCAAGTTTCTCATTGTCATGAACGCATTACTGCGCCTCAAATTTCTTGTAAACAGAGCACCTTCTTTCGTGTAAGCTGACGCGAAACGAAACGTAATAGGTTGGTACTTACTGGATAGGAAAAACGTTCCTTTTCGTTTTATAATGATATCATCTTGTATGGAAAAAAACAACGTTCTTATAAGCTTATGAGCTTTACGGGGTAGGTAGGGCGAGCACTGGTTTTATTGTATTGCATGTAGGAGGTATTTAAGCATAATTTTATGTGCCTTTTTTTTTAATAATACCGAATGTAAGGGACAGCTTCCCACAAACTATAAGGGTAATACAACAACATCATATAACAATTTTCTCAGAAAATAAAACAATGTTTGGCTTTCCAATAAAAAATTGTCTGATTTAAGTGGTCATTTTTTATGGGGAAGTCAAAGTATTTTTTCATTCTTGAAAGAATTTTTGATGAAAGTTGGTCAGTTACGTTGACTGAACAACGCCTATCAGTTTGCGGGAAGCTGTCCCTTACACCCGGTATGTACCTATTACAGATAGAAGACGTAATGAATATGTTCTAATAATAATTGTTTCTAGATCTCATCCTACTACTGAGATAATGAATTCCTTAACGCGGTTTACCCTATTCTATATGTATACAAAATGGGTGTAGTAGACCTAGATTGGAGAAGACAAGGCAATCTTCTATATTATTCTATCTCTTCAAATGTTATCAAAGCAAGCGTGTAGGAACGGCGTGTAAAAACGGACTGATTTGACCGAACTCAACACACCGATATTAAAAGTATTTTTACACGTAAGGTAGCCTTACTTTATCTAGCTGGACTGGTAACTCATTTTACTCTAAACTTTCAAGTTTTTATCTCCGAACATAAAAGTTTAATAAGTAATACCTAAGTACACGTAATATAGATGCAGATCTTGCAGACTGACTCTATCCTGACTCAAATTTTTTGTTAGATTTTTTTACACGCCCAAGGTAGATCGACCAAACAGACCAAGCAGGCCGACAAAAAACTCGAAATGCTCAAAGATTTTTTGTATACGCAAGACTTGCGGAATCTTCTTCAACCTAGATCTGTGGGTATAATTTTCATTCGAGTGCTTAAAGGCTGAACTTCGGTATTTATACAGGCCGCAGTAATTGCTTCCACCTATAAAGGAGTGCGTTCGTCTTTAATTAAAATATCCAAAAGCAGCGGCTCCAATTTTCAGCTGTTCCACAATACTGTTATTATTTATGTACAAAAATGGTTTTCAATTTCGTCGGTTTAATTAACTCGGTTAATGGAGTAAACCAGAAGTAAACAATTGTTTGGGGTTTTTCGGTGAGCTACGGTATGGTATGATACTGTGGGGTGCGATCGCGGGTCGTGGTCGGCGCGTCTAATCTGCTCAACCAATCACATAATGGATACGAAATTACTAGTGATGAATGAGGGCTCTGATTGGTTAAATTATTTTAATCCTTCTGAACATTTTTATGAAGCCTAGAGACGTTTTCTGTGGACATAATTTTAAGGGTTTTTCTAAATACGTTCATCTCTTTTATAACCACTGTTGACGTTGTAATTAGAATAAGCGCAAAAAGTAAATAAGTACTTACTAGAAAATGTCTGAGAGACATAAAAATAATATTCTGGTCTCATTCATTCATTAGACAAGTTTTATTTTAGTTGTTGTATAAACAACTAATTAAATTACAGACTAATTATGTACTCACTGCATTTCAACGAACAACGTTTATTTTATAAAGTTTTAGTTAGAAATGCTAATATTTCATCTTAGTTTCAAAGCTCAGTCAGTATTTAGCTTTAAGCTGCTCATTTTCTCCCAAGTTTATTTGATTCCAGTTTATTTATTGTAGTTCAAAACTGGATTACTTCAATTATTTGCTTAGTTCTGTGTTTTCTGTCGTCAGAACAATTTTATAATGTAAAGTTTTTTTTGCGGAACATAAATTTATTTGCGTTAAATTCAAATCCATAGACAAGGGTTGTTACAAATTTCGCATTATTTAAAATTAGTAAGAAAAAAAAAAACAATTTAATTTGAATCGAATGGGATCCAAGATGAGATGACGTTTTGCACTAATTATGTGATTCAAACCTGCGGCATTGTCTATTATACAAGGCTATTTTACTGTAAAAAAAAAATAGGATGGTAGCTGTGATCTTATAGTGCGACCGCCATTAGGCGGCGATATTAGGAACTAAAATTCGGCTAGGTTACATTTACAGCGATTGTGGCAATGACAGCTATAGTGGCGACGTTACAGCTGCACAAATTTTTCGGTTTATCTCTCTATAATCTTTACCACTTATCAAAACAAATGAACGCATCTTCATCGTTAGTCGTTTTTTTCCAGACTTCTCTTACTAACTGGTGGGAATGGGGTAGTATTTCCCACTGCCGTGCCGAGTGCATAAAATTAAACTTTACTAGCGCCTGCACCTCTGGGGGCTATTACATAGCGGCGTTTATTTCACTCAGCGAAAATTATTGTTTTTGTTTATTTTCACCATCTTTTATCTGCTCTCTGATTTCTAGTTAAACTACAGTACCTAATTATTACTCGGAGTCTATTTTTCTACTAGTCAAATCAGCAACTTTTTATGAAATGTCAAAACGCTTTTTTGTATGAAAATTGGGTACTTGACTGGGTAGCTTAAAAAATTCAAAACGTTTATACTTAAAACTAATGGCTAAAAATATTGCGGATTTCATTCATCATTTAAAAAAAATGCACATTTAGATTTTAATAATCGAATTAAAAGTATATAAGTTATTGATTTGATTAGTCAATATTTACTAAAATGTGACGTCATAATATACTATTTTCATACAAAAAAGCGTTTTTGACATTTCATAAAAAGTTGCTGTTTTGACTAGTTGGAAAGTAGCCAATTGTGAATTATGACGTCACTTGCTTGTAAATATTGACTACTCAAATCAGTAACTTCTATATTTTTAACACAATAATTAAATCTAAATGTGCATATTTTTTTAAATGGTGAATGAGACCCACAGTATGTTAGCCATCAGTTTAAACGTTTTGATTTTTTTTAGCCACCCAGTAAATATGCCTTAAATTTTGCCACTTTTCACATAAAGGAATCCTCTTAAAACATAAATACGTATTCAATAATTAGCTAGAAATTATCAAGTACCTATTATTGAATTTCCTGGAAAATTATTAGCTTCATGTTACGAGTATGTACATGTTACTTAGTAACGTACAATCCGTATAGGGTTACAATACAAGTAGGTAACGCAGGTACTTACCAACTATTGGTGTATGGTATTAGTAACAATAATACAGGGTGTAAAGGACATTGAAAACCGAAAAGAAACAACTCTTACAAAGAGATTCTCCTGGAATAAAAATAAAATTTTGGGTTCCCCTTACAAATTATCTGATCAATGTGGTCATTTTGTAAGGGGAATGCTTTTTTTTTTCATTTAGGTACCAGATGAATTCCTTAAAAATTGACCTTTTTTTATTGACTAAGCAAAAGTCCTTTAAATTTTTGGGTCACCGTCCCTCATGCAATCTGACAGTGGTTGCTCAGTCAACGAAACTGAACAACTTTCATCAGGAAATTCTTTCAGGAAATGAACATTATTTTTGCCTTTCCCATAACAAATGGCCACCTCGGCCACAACTTGTATGGGTAAGCCACTTTTTTTTTTGGGTCTTAGCACCCCTATTAGTTTGCAGGAAGCTGTCCCTTACACCCCGTATAGTAAAATAGGCACTTACCATAACAACTCGATACACCTGAGATTTGAAATGCATCTTTGATGTACGGCACTTCCGGTATCTCGTATTAAATAGTTAGCAGTTAATTCGAAACTCCCCAGACGACGTATTGGATTGGATAAATCAGATCTAAAGATTAGGCTAGACACCGCAAGCCTTCTGTTCAGCTTTTAAAAACATGCAATGCACAGATTTGCTGCACTCACAGGTGGGATATAGGTATATCTATCTTCGGGCACCTGTAAATAAAAATTTTTGATATAATATATTTTTAAGTATGTATGTATTGTAATCTAGCTGTAGGTGTTCTGAATAAATAAAAGTAAATAAATAAATAAAACACAATTAATAAAAAAAAACCTTTACATCGTAAAGTTTACGGCATACGAATCCAAATATATGACCACCGATTTTTGAAACTAAATAATAAAAATAAAACTATCAAAAATGTGTGGTCATATTTTTATTCGTACGTAGGTATACGTTGCGGTTTAGAAAATACAAGACAGCTTGATTTCGTATTATTCGAATTATGCGGTATCTAGGCTATTCTAAATCTGTGATTCGTTCATTCCGACACATCAAAGGGAAAAGGCTGAAAGGGAAAAGTCTTGTACGTACCTACCATAGATGCCTATCTAATATTCATGTGTGTAAATCGAAACTAAAATAAATTTGAAACCTATTTGGATACATGCGATTTATTACATATCAAATCGAAAAAAATATGTCCATCAAATAAATGTAGGTACTTCATTAATTTATTTCAAGTATTTTTTTTTTTTCAGTTCTGTACACTGTAAATTATTAAAAGCTAAATTACATTAAAGAATAAATGTTCCTCAATGAGGCGTATAAAATAAAAAGCAAATTAGAAATACGCCGAAGATTCCTTACAATTTTATAAGAAAAGAGCACGAACCGTATTTGTCGAACAATAAAGAAATAAAAGCCTAGAAGCCTGTAAACGAGACACACATATACATACAACGCTATACATATTTACAATTTGCGGAAAGCCAACACCGAGCGTAATTAATATCAAGTTTGCGATAAATTATGGAGGCATGCCACTGAACAATCTCTAACACATTCCCAACCGTATTTTAACTGCAACAAAGTCTACTTTAGCACGATAAACATCAACATGGATTGCATTTAAAAGTTCAAAGCGAGGTGAGAGAATTTTATTGTGCCAGTATGAACTCTGTCTACCATTTTTTATGCTTTTCAGCGTCTGCTTTTGGATATTTCTAATGCGACACTTTTTCGGATATTTTAAGTCGACGAATGTGACTGGACAGAGACTCGAAAAGCTCTGTTAAGTTTTAACAATATTTCAGGCGAAAATATGAAAAACAAAGAAAGGTAAGCAATCTAAAGAGGCGTTGTACTGAATAAATATAGTTACAGTTGACAGTGTCATTTAAATTATTTGGTTTCAGTTGAAATCATCATCATTATGAATGCTCCTCTCGATGGAGTGCATAAACTAATTGCTAGCAGCTATGATTCCGTCTTCTTGACTTCCTTGTAGGACCAGACCTATATTTTTTCTCTACTTGGTCGATGTAGCTTCTTCTTCTTCTCTTTCCATCTTTTCCTCAATGTCTTTAATCTGGTGATATCATAATAAGTATTAGGTATACCATCTTTCCTCTTCTAAAGCCGTCTGTTGTTTTTTATTTAATTAAGCACTAACATTGTGACAAACCAAGGAGCCTGGTGCATCGTTCCTCTCCCGTAATGATAAATATTCACCCCTTGGAGTAGTGCCAACTTGGCAACCGACTATTTACAAAACAAATTAGAGTAGTGTAGAAATGAACTGTTCGCTGTATCTCTGATTTCATTATCAACTTTGTGATGTGATGATACTGCTATAACCGTTATCACAGAAAAGATAATGAACGGAAAAGACTTTGATAAAATCATTACTGGTAACGTGAACTCACAATGTTGGGGTTGTTCAAGCCCTGAAAAACCAGAAAGAGCTGGAACCGAGTCTTCGGTCAGAAAAACAATTTACAGTAATCGGATTCTGCGCGCGGTGTATCTACCATGTATCTGCCTATCGAATATTTGACACGGCTTACTTGTTTGTTGTGAGACAAGGCTTGTGCCTGTTTTGTTGTTTAATCATTTAGCATGGAAGGAAGATTATACCACGAGAAAATGCTTTAATACCTGTGGAAAATCCGCCATCCCGCCAAAGCCGCGTGATGGAAAGTTGGTCGAGTATAAACAATGGGACAATAACTTATCAACCTCCGCCAATTATTTGCCCACACTTTGTCATCTCAAGCCGTTATTTTATTCGGGACATTGCGAAAAGTTTGCAAATTTTGAATTTAGAAATGTTCGGTAATCCTCAAACGAAACAAGACCCTGTTTGTCTAATTAATCGGTCGAACAAGGCAATGAATTTCATTTGTCCCAGAAAGTCCACAAAGTGCTTAGAGAGCACTCTGTATCTCTCGTGTTCGCGTTTTCTTTGACGATTATTACTAAGTATTATTGCTGGGAAGAAATAATGTGAAGACAAAAATGGGAACCTATACGGTGTCTACAAGCTCTGTCTGGTCTGACTTTCTAGGATTAAGGTTGTTACTCGTAGGTTAGGTTAAATTTGGTCATACAGGTTGTTTTTTTTTTCCTGTGAAATATTACAATTTGTGGAACATGTATTTTACCAATAACTGCGTATGCGATCTAGCAATCTTACTAAGTCATTGATCTCTCTTTCTGGAGGTCGCGTTAAAAACTATTCACAGAATGGATGTAAAAAGCGAAGTAGAGTGAGGGTCATGAACACAACACCAAATGAATTGTAAGAATCAGACTATTATAACACTTAATTTTAAACTGTCGCGGTTTTCTTTTTTTTTTCTCCAGTCTACCCGTGATCATGATGCTTGTAACAGCATTGAAATATCGGGAACTCATAAAATATTTAAATCGCGGTAAGAAACCCGTAAAATGTCTTACAGACTATTATAGTTCTTGTGGTTGTGCGTATAGACACGCACCCTTGTGTTCGTAACTAAGGTTTACCATGCCGAACTCACGCTAAGTAAGACAAGGTGGGTAAAAAAAATTCACACACAAGTATGGCAAAGCTGCAGTCCTGAAATAAAGCAACTACCCAATATTCAACTTAGATGTTAAAGATTTGTAAGTATATCAAAAAGTTGCACAAAGACCCTAGGATTGTTGAAATTGCGTAAAGTTTGAATGGCGTAGTAGCGTCAGTCTCCAGTTAATCAAATCTCGTTCAGGCTCGAAAGCGAGGAAATTTCATTTAGCAAATTAATTCACTATCTCCGTTTTACGAACAATTTTAAGATTTCCAAGGGATATTTCCTTTCCTGATTCAAGTCTTGGATTAGTCTGACTGAATGATATTGAAATTGAAACTCCTGATTAGTGTTTTGTAACAAGTTTGAAACATAATGAAACCCTAACCTTTTAACTTCACCTCAATTTGGTATTTTCATGATTATACCTAGACCTACATATGAAATGAAAATGCGTTTACATAACTATGTGATATAATGTGATAATTACATAGAATCTTACTAGTGAATTTCTCTTCATGTGATAAATGTGTGAACTCCATAGCAAATACAAAAGCACGTTAGGTAACCACAATAAGTAGTCGTTACATTCACTTCACATTTGAGATGTTATTATTTGTCCTTTGATTTAATTTGTTTTGATCTTCCCCATAATAAAATGCCATATCGCAATCTCTACTTCCATTACCTCAACTAACGTGTCATTCTCTTTCTTTCCAGCGGAGAAAGTCCCACCAGGCTTCCCGTCCATCACGCCTCCCCCCACCACGATGGTGGTGGAAGTCGGTCACACGGCGACGCTGCCCTGCCAGGCTACGGGAAACCCAACACCCAGGATCAAGTGGCTTTGGAACTCCTTGCCGCTAGATGTCGCTTCGAATCCAAGATATGCCCTGCTCAATGATAAAATGCACGGTAAGTTATAGTTTTTTTTTATATAAGCTTTGGGACAGTTGTTGATCTTTCAGCAATACCAATTGTCTTTCACGTTGTATTGTATCTGAATCGCCAGTACATCTGAGATCAGTACCTAGGTACTTCTATTAATATATTCCTATCTATGTCACAAGCTAAAATGATAAAAACGTTGAAATGAAACCCTTATGCCCTTGTCCTTTTCCGTAGGCATTCCGAAGTTTTCAATACATTTGAAATTGCTTTTCAACGGTTAATATGCCGCCATTTTGGAAATATTTTTTCGGTCGGTAATATCCGAGGCAGTCGCCGCGTCTCCCAATGTTTCCGCTACATTAGCCCACCGTCAGATAAAATCTTCCCACACGATTTCCCTTGGTAATTACCGCCTTAGCCACACTTAAGTAAGCTTAAGCTCTACTGTGCTTAGCTATCTGGCGAACAACAAGGTCCTTCTGAAATGGTCAGCTTAGTTTGAATAGTGATAGCCCTCGTGGTGCAGCGGTGTAAGCTTTTGGCTTCCAATTTAGGTCGTGGGCTCATTTATCGCTTTCTAAGATTATCCCTAGTTAGGTATTTGATAATAAAGGCTACCAAGAAGGATTTCGTGCTTCGAAGGAGCACTATATAGGTATGACGCATATTTCGGTCGCTGTCTTTGATGGAAGTCGTCATACAAACAAAATATTAACATTATTAAAAATATTAGCTTTGGTGGTTAAAAGTGTTGTACCTATGTGCGTAAGGCTTACTTTATTCGCAAATTGTCCAACATTAAGCTTATTCTCACATGTTTTGATTTTTGAGCCGTGAATTTTAAATACTATAAAGCGGCGAAATAAAATCCGCAATGCAGTATTTTTAAAAGAGCTGAAATAATCGACATAGCTTTTAAAATAGCTATTCTGAAATAGCTCGGAACTGGGGAGATTTGTCGCAGTTCCGTATGTAGTAGCGTAAAATAAGAGAAAAGTAAATCTACAAAACACTATATTTTGGAACTAGATAGAACAGTCTTGTCTTGTAGAACCATTAGTGTCCCACTGCTGGGCAAAGGCCTCTCTCCGGTATCTCAACGCCTCTCTGTCCTGTGCTTATTCCGGCCAGGCTAGGAAGGCATCGAGTTCATCTTGCCACCGCCGGCATCCACTCGGTGGTAATTTTGTCCCAAAGTGCTAACGAAAATATAGAAACTAAGGCTTGTATTTATAAAGCGATCCCGAGATTGAGAGCAATATTGAGTGCGGATTTGACAGATAATTTTGTACTGGAATGACATTTCTGATACGAACTCAAACTCGTTGTCACTCTTGAGAGCTGATTATAAATACGGGCCTAAAAATTTCAACAGTTTGCTTGAATATACGGTGGATCAGTAAAGTTGCTAAAACGCTATTCGTAACTTTTGTAACAAAAACATACATAACAGTAGGAAATTAGAAAGTGTATCTCATCTCACTAATCCTTTCCGACTAGCTTTCCACCAGAAATAATTTCCCGTTTTACTGCCTAAGTAATCCCCTCAATCGATTTGTTTGCGAGCAACAACACTCATCTCGCTACAACACTTATCTGGCAACACACTTATCTACACTACACACCACTAATCTACTTGAAGATGGCAACTCAAAGGCAATCGCGAGTTTTAGCGAAATGGGTTTCCATTTGGTACCGATTCTAGACTCTTCAGATGTAAATGGTATTAGGGATTTTGTAGGATATGTATTGAGATGTGTAGAAAATGTGTGTACATAAAATCACGCCACATTCACTCAGAGTGTATAACGGCTTCATCAAATCCGTTTTTGAAACAGGGATAGAGACAGCTAGTCAACCCATCGTGTAAGTTGCAATGCACTGAAATCCTCACTGCACACCAAGAAACGACGACGCGACGCGACGCGCACTTTTCAAGAGCGTGATACAATATAGAACTTTATTTACTATGCGAAAAGATAGCCATTTCATTGCCCGACTTGAAAATTCCTCGTGGCGTCGCCTGTCGCTTCCTTATGTGAACCTCTATGTGAACTGACCTTTAGAGTTTCATGTCCGGCAAGAGCTGGCACATTCGCCTCTTCTTTTTGATCGCTCCCGTCCAACATGGGATTAACTCAGGTTATTCACCAAATGGTTGGTTCTCAATCGACCAATCGATCAGAGAAAACCCGGTACGCAGATGCAGCACTCAGTGGTAACATCATTAGTATCGATGCGATGTCGATGCGATGTTGCCACTGATATTGCGCGGATTATTTGCGAATATTTCGAGCCCATTACCGCAGTTACAGAGGGAACATTTTGGACCTATTTTGGAAGTCAATTTTCGAAGTAATTTCAAGACTTGCAATTTGCGAAATTCGTACGTAATGTGCATCGGGAACAATACTTTTTTAAATAATGCTTTTTTTGAAGTAAAGGATAATATAAATGGTATTTCCGAGCAAGATAACAAACGCAGTGTCACACATTGACGGTGCAAACAAGCTATTAGTTTCACTGGGTGGATCGAATCACTTGGTGGCTCAGTTGGTTAGAGCGTCGGCACGGTTCGCCGAAGACCGTGGGTTCGTTCCCCACCCAAGTGTAACTTTTAACTTGTATATTTTCATGTATTAACACTTTAGGTGTCAAAATTTCCGAAATATTGAAACGCAGTGATATTTGTCATATCCGCAAGCAAGTATGTAGAAATAGAATAGTTAAACTTTCTAGCGGCATCATATAGATTACCTACATGCCACCCCTAAACCTTTCATGTGTGCAAATTGACCACCTTTTCTTTCGGTTTCACATGAAATTAAATTCTGAAAAACCCAGGTGTTAAATCTCCCACCCCGTCTCAGACAAGCTTCTCGAAGCATAACAATAATTCTGAACTACGCAAACTAGCGCGGTGCTGCGAAACAGGGTTCTTCGGGGCGGAATAATCCTAACGAATAAATTTAAATTAATGAGATCAAAAGAGCCCACGGCAAGACCGAGGTCTTACTCTAACTGAATTTAAATTACTTTCTCACCTCTTATGAAGTGCATAAAATTGAAATTATTAACATTCCTGTTTTAATAGACTGGCGACAGTGGTAAGACGCTTTTTTTAAGAAAAGAATGAAAGCTTCTAGACAAGTTACTAGATTAAAATGAAGATTTACTTTTTGTCGGTAAGGTAATAATACATGCAAAAGTAAGGTGATGTGATATTAAAAATATGATTGAACATTGCGCTATGAAAATATGGTCAAAAATTATTGACATATTGTTACAAAACAGTAATTAATCCCAAATATATGATGTAGTTTTGATCTCTTTTCTATGACGTGAAACATGTTTTTTTTTAACCTAACTTGTACATGATTGCGACGCTGATGTGATGATATATGTGAGATTTTTTTCGAGCTATTTCTTTTTCCTCTTTGGTTTCGTTTTCAAGAACTCAATCGAAATTTGAATTCTGTGGCACTTTTGAGCTAGTTTTTAATATCGCTACCATTCTAAGTAATTCTGAAGTTTATTTTTATCTACTATGTCCATTTTCTTGGTTCGGTGCCCCGTTTGCTCGCCCCGAACTGATATAATTAACATTTCGTCGCCTCCAAGCTTATCGTCGCGGTACTAACTTGTACATGCCCAAGTTTGCCTAAGATGTGCAAATTAATTCCTTATTCCACCTTTTTGGGCGTTCTTTGAATTTTGCCGCCGTTTTCTTAATTAATTGAAAGGTGGAGGTTTTAATGGTTAATAAATAAAAACTTTTTAATATCGTTTTTGTAAGGAAACTGATTGAGTGTGTAAATAATATGTTTTGATCACGTACTTTTGTGAAAGGAACTTGAAGCTTGACATAAGTACAAATAATTAAGATACTCTCTTTTATTCATACGTAGCACATAAAATCACGCCCTTTCCCTGATGGAGTAGGCAGAACATGAAGCGCCGCCCAAAGAAAGCGGTTTTCGCCACGTCTGAGAAAATATTGAGGTGAATTTTAGATTGAAATAAAAAAATTATTTATTTGGATTTTTGAACCTTATGACTAAAATTTAGTACGTCTGCCAAACTTATTTAAAGTTCGTCGGCAGCGGTAAACACTCCTATCTTAGTTTGTGTATCACTCTCTTTAATTTAATATTAATAGAAACACCCTATATTAGGCACCAAAATATCCGTAGGTAGAGCTTACAATGAAGCAACCACACTCAAACCTACCAAATGCAAGTTCAGTTTAATACTAAAATGTAACCTAAAAGTTGGCAGTAGTAAATCAAGCCACCCTTGAAACTACCGTATTTATAATCAGCTCTCAAGAGTGACAGCGAGTTTGAGTTCGTATCAGAAATGTCATTTCAGTACAAAACAGCCTGTCAAATCCATACTTAATATTGCGCTCAATCTTGAGATCGCTTTATAAATACGAACCTAAGACCAAAGAACAATATTATGTTTGCCCGGGTTACAAGCGAGTATGCAAAAACAAAGTTAACCACGACGTCAGTTCTCACATGAAATTGGAGAATGACTTTTTGACCATTTCATCAGACATCGACCCGATGTACCCTGGTGTCAGGGTTTTTAAACCGCCTCCTAGCACAGCTTATCAGCTGTCGGCCACTGACACTCACGACAAGATCACTGTCAAGGACAGGGACCAGTACCGAAGGCTTAACGTGCCCTCAGAAGCACAGAACCCTTTTTCTTCCAGACAATCAGCTGCATTGTCCCAACCAAACTGAGGAAAATCGTGCTAAGTATAAATTAACAAATATCAACTTTGTTTTTTTGTCAATCCGAACTATTTTCAAAAAATCGATGTAGTTACCTTCCTACATTACTTGGGTGGAATGGGCGGTTAGTTACCAACTTCGTAAATTATGTATATCAAATTGTTTTTTAATTAATAAAATATAGTTCCATGAAACGGTACCCAGCTATATTATGTCGTATACCGGAAAACATTGAACTTCAAAACCAATTACCATTTTAATTCTTCCTCCAATCCGAACCCTCACGCGAATATTGTTCAGACAGAATTGAATATTCATTTACATATTCATTTTGGAGTGCATGTTCGGGACCCCGGGGGCTCTTGGGGCACAATATACAGGGTGTAAAGAAAAGTACTGCAATTCTTTAAACCACATGTTTCCTATAGCACAAAAATTTACACTCTTAAAAAATTACCTTCTTCGTAAAAAAAATTAAACTCATGAATACAATTTTATTATGAGGAAGGCATTTTTTTTTTCTTAAATTCTTGTGCTTTGGGAAAGTTGTTTATTATCATTAACAGCTCATTATACGTCTCCATCGAAGGGCACGAGCCTACCCCGGAAAAGGGCGATCGGGCCTTAGTCAACCACGTTGGCCCAGTACGGATTGGTTGACTTTACACACAACCTTTGAATTTCTTCTTAGGTGTGTGACTGTGCAAGTTTCCTTACGATGTTTTCCTTCACCGTAAAAGCGCCGAATAAACCCTACATATGAAATTCGGAAACCGAAAAACACATTGGTAAGTACGTGGTGGGATTCGAACCACGACCTCCTGCACAGAAGGCAGCGGCCCTATCCACTACACCATCGGGCTTGTCCCTAACAGTAAGTACTTTTTTTACATCCTGTATGTGCTTACGGGGTTCCGGGTTAATCCCCATTGTTGACCCTGTCTCTATCTCCACTGATATCTATAGCCAACAGAGGCATTACTCTGTATTTTAAGTCCTCTTTACAATATTCTTATTTTAAAATAATTTCCACTTTTTAAAATATTTTTTTAATTCTTTAAGCGAAGTCTTCTCCTACTGATTGATCTATCAGGCGTTTATTTGTGGTAGACTATATTGTCTATAGTCTAGACCAGTAGAAACGATATTACTCTATCGGCCTACCTTAAAGTCCCGAATTTCTTAGGCCCGTATTTATAATCAGCTCTCAAGAGTGACAGCGAGTTTGAGTTCGTATCAGAAATGTCATTCCAGTACAAAATTACCTGTCAAATCCGCACTCAATATTCCTCTCAATCTTGAGATCGCTTTATAAATACGAGCCTTAGTCCTTACCTGAATTTGTATGTGAGAATACTGAGCATTTGATTGTTATATGCCACAAAATAAGTAATTTTCAAATATCGCAGGTCTTTGAAATTGCTTTAATTTTTTTCTCTGGATATAAAAATATATTTTTCGTCATTTTAAGGCAAACACAAAAATTGCCTATGCATACAAGCCCCTGTTACGCGCATATTTTAATGAATTCCTATCCATACTACATACATACATACGAGTACATAAAATCACGCCTTTATCCCTAATGGGGTAGGCAGAGCAAAAACGACCGAAACATAAGTCGTTCCGCCACGTCTGACGAGTTTTGAGGGTTAATACAGAGATGATTATGTATACTGCTATAGTGACAGGTTGTCAGCCCATCCCCTCAACTACAATACACTGAAACCCTCGAATCCCTTAGCTGGTTTTTACAGCATGCCCGGGAGGAAATGCAGCTGGCACATTCTATGTTTTTTCTATCACTCCCAGTCCAGCATGGAAGTATCCATACTATAATAGAGAAATGTACCCATTTGCTTATTTGAGCTTTCAGTGTATTTAATTTATTTATTAGCATAACAAAAGGTGTATCCTTGTACAAAACGGTACATTTGATGCTAAGAATCGTAAAATCAACACTCAGCCTAAAACAGGGACGTAAAAATCTCTACCTCAATACCACTGCGCCTTAGATCAATCAGTAGGAGAAGACTTCGCTTAAAGAATTAAAAAAATATTTTAAAAAGTGGAAATTATTTTAAAATAAGAATATTGTAAAGAGGACTTAAAATACAGAGTAATGCCTCTGTTGGCTATAGATATCAGTGGAGATAGAGACAGGGTCAACAATGGGGATTAACCCGGAACCCCGTAAGCTTTAAAGTCACACTAGCTAGGACACTGGCATTGATTCAGGAGATGAAAACTAAAATTGACTTTCCCATACAAAATGACCACCTCGATCAGAGAATTAGTATGAAAAGCATTTTTTTTTTTAATCCTGGTGATACTTGTTGAGTTTCGTTCACTGAGCAACCCATAACAGTTTGCGAGAAACTGTCCCTTACACCCCGTATGTACCGACAGAATTCACCAAAACATATACGTTTCATGTATATTGAAGTTTCATCTTTTATTGGAAATAATTATTTAAATATTCAATGAATTATTTACCATTGTACAAGCTTTGCTTGCTAAATGACGCTGTGTAAATTCGCCTAAAAATATTCGATAGCGATGTCTTCTCCTTCCACTCTGTCTATGGTTCAGGCAACTTTTATTACCCGAATATAAAACCACTCTCTTTATTTACGAATGATGTTTTATTTTTTATTATTACGACCAGTGTAAATTAGAAGAGGATGGAGACAACAAGGCTTTACGGCTTCATCTCCACAAATTATTGCGTCTCTTCAGTCAAGAGATAGGCTGAAAATAACACCTACTTATTTGCGGTTTAGAAGATATTATGTTGTTGAAGTATTTTTTAATCTTTACAGATCATAAAATTTTAGCTAACGACGAAATAGAAAGTATTTTTAAAACAGCTAATTAAGCTAAGTTAATATCTGTAAAAACACGAGTAATCAAAACTTAACCAAAGATTTAAGCTTAGAATTTTTAATAGCATGTATACCTACAAGGTGTATGTATAAATCGTTCGTTATATTTATTATCACTTTTGATCGTCTTGTCACTAGTAAAAATTCACTTTATATAGGTAGAATTTTTTTATCTCACGATTTATGTGCGTAACTACATGTTTACTGACTATATCGAACTCACGCAAACTAAGGCAATGCGTGTGTAGGTACATTTACACACACAAGTATTGCAAAGCGGCAGTCGTGAGATAAAAATACTATACAGTCCATATTAGGCAAAATGTACGCTACCGAAACCCTTTAACAAGTTTAACAGCAACCCCTACCTTCCCAACGCTTAATCATCGAACTAAAATTTACATTCCTATTCGAACGCAAAACGTTTAATATCAAGTATCATTACTGCCCGTGTAGTAACCCTAAGGGGCGATACACACCCGTGATTGCGCCCTACCCGGCGAGATTACGAATATTACCTTTCATTTACATACAAATGTGGACCTTCCAACTTTGAATGGGACTGAATGGGACAGAACGGGACTATGGGTGGGACAAACAGGCAAAAAGCGCCTTAATTCGAACAACAATAACAGTGGTGGGCGGACTGATTAAGGACCGGTAGTTAAGTAAGATATACACGAGGCCTAATGCTAAAGCCGTTTGATTTGTTAATTAAAAAAATAGGAACTTCAGCACAATATTTACTTATTCTTGCTTTTATTTACTGCTGAAGGAATAGGGCCGTTTCATTTACAAAATACTGCTGTAAAAAAAAAATCTCAAAATCTATTGGAACTACCGATTAAAAACATTCATCTTTATAGTAACTCGTGGGTTAGATCGCTCCATCGTCGACTCTGTCACGGTCATCGCTGACCTTTGTGTCTTGAGTCAAGATGAATTGCAGCTTATGCTTAGGTATACTTCTTCTTTTTCTCGGTATTATTATATGAGAGTTTCATTAAGACAACACTTAATGTCATCGTTTAAGTGGTCCGCACTATAAGATCACCTTATATCACTTAATCAACCGTTGTGGGCGTAAAATAAACCACATTTGTACCCTCTAGTAGTGTTGTGGCACTGTTAAAGTAACAGATAATAAGTTACACTTACTTACTACGCTGGCTCAGTTTGCAGTAGTTATAGGAGATTGTTTTTTAATTTCACAGGGCTCAATTCTAGATGCCATTAAAAAATACCTGTTACTTACTTTCCGAATAAAATGAGATTTATTCTCTCGGGTCTGGTTTCCTTTATGGGTTGCAGATGGCAGTCGCTGTGTGTAAAAACCAGTACCCTCGTTCAATCGCCTACATTAGGCAGCCGACCCCGTAAAATACGAGAAAAGGCTAGGGAGATCATGATGATGATAGGTTATTTTATTATTATTTTTACATCAGTACTTATCCGTAACAAGTGTTTTCTGTTGCAACCCATCACTAGCCCTGTCTTTCTTGCAAGGGCCAGATTAAGCGGGCCTTCGTGATAAAACTTCCTCGGCCACCTTATCCTGACCTCTGCAAACGTAATAATGTCTTCCTGGACAGTCCTATTAATAAGGCGAGAGCTTAGCGCCGGGGGGAGGGGAGGGTCAACAAAGCCTGGTTGTAATATAACGCTCCCACAGTCCATGCTATCCTGGTAGACATTTATGAATGGCGCTTATTTTTCTTTTAATTATTCCCTGCACTGTGTACGTTCTGTACCTCGCTTAAGGTGGCGACCGTCAGATTAAGAAAAATATTTGTAGGTATAGGACTCGGTAGATGCCACACTGTCACATTTTTTTTTCATTCGTCCCATTTTTAAATAGAGACAGGCTAAAGCTTTTCGCCATACCGCCTATTCATACGTTCAAAATATTTCTTTTTTATGTCACTTTTAAAAATAAGATTGATAAAGGACAGGAGATCTATACTCTATGGTTTTACGCTTTTTCTCTTGACACATTTCGTCTGTATTTTACCCGCCATTATTGGTGACTAAAGACAGAACACGTAAAAATGTTGACTATAATCAAAAATATTAAGCCGTTAGATACCTCATCTCCATCTCCTGTACTTTTTCATTATTATATTAAAATTTTAAAAGTGACAGATAGATTTTAATTTCATCTTTAACCGGTGGCATTCTTAGCTAAGCTACGTATTCGTGACCATTCCATGTGTGAATGTGGTTTAGAAGAGGGGACTGTTGACCACATGTTCTTTAATTGCTCTAATCTGAATGTTTCTTTGTACCAGATGCTTCCGAAAAATATTCCCCGCCCAGTAAATGTTAACTTTTTACTAACCCTTGTGCCGTCATCGTTCGTGTATACCCTAGCCAAATTCATTAAAGTTAATAATATTAAATTATAAACTGTTTTGTTCTTATATGTATGTAAATTATAAACTATTTTAACATACCATTCTACTTTTTTTACTAATATTGTGTTTGTTTTAGGTTGGATGGTTGGATTGGAAAAAACCACTAGTAAACGTCATTATTTGTTTTAAAGAATGGTTTTTTATACCAGTGTTTTCTCTGTACCGTGACTTTGGCAGAATCATCGTATAAAAACGATGGAAGCCATTACATAAAGAAAAAAAAAAAACCGGTGGCATCCAGAAGAGCCAAATTTTTAAACAAAAAAAACTAAAATAATGTTGGTATTGTTTAAATCCCATAAGGTTTATAAAAAGATTATTTATAAACAAACGTTTAAGCCTGTATTTTAGTCTAGACAAGCATTGTGACGTCATGAGTAGGGTAAAAGTCGTTGTCGTCCCACGGACCCGGGAAATTACAAGTGGGCCAAATCCTAGTGAAATATTGGGCAGTTTACCTTATTTAACTTATTGTTTTGATTAAATTAAACTGGATTTATTTCTGGTATGGCCGATAATTTAGGGTTAAATGTATTATTTTGGTTTTATTAAAAGAGTTTTATAAACTGGGTGTTAGGATTTTTTTTTAAATACTTTGCGCTTAATCATGTTTCTGGTTAGGCCAGAGCGAGAGCGGCTTTATGAAAGCCAAAGCAGAATTCTCTGTTAATTTCAAATGTCGCTCGCCAATGCGCTTGCCAAACGTGGTGAGTCATCTAGCAGTGGACTGTTTATTTTATTTTAAATTGGAAATAGAGCTCACCGGGAAGATGCCTGTTTAATCTAACTCTGTTGTAGCTACAGGACTTGAAACATCAGAGATCCCATCACGCCCTCGCGAACCGCTCGACTGATCAAGCTGTGTGGTGCAAAAACCAAACTTAAAACTGAATTGGTTTTATAAACACAAATCAAATCTGAAAACTAAAAACTTATTTTTAGATAGTCATTTATTCATTCATTAAAATAAAAACTAATCGTGACAGGAAAAAAGAAACAGTGGCACAAGAAACACAAAGAAAGCGGTGGTAGGCTCCGCAAACGGCCGCCTGGCTCACCGGATAGCCGGAGCCCGGCGCCAAACAACTTGCTGTGTTCCGTCGGTGCGTTAGAGTGCTAGTGCCATAACAGCCACCTTTTGGGTGAGCTCGCTCCATCGTCGACTCGGTCACTATCACTGACAGTCCACTGCTAGATACTGACTTTAGAGTCGAGAGCAAACACATTTCTAATAAAAAAAAAAATATTAGAATCAAAGCGATTATAACGTCTGTTCCAACTCTCCTAACTGAGCTGTATATTATTTAAAACTTATTGAACAGCGTGAAACCGCGGGACGTAAAGCTAGTATCGATATTTTAGAGATATCCTAAAATATATACTCAACATCCTGCAAAATCCTAAATCACTTACATCTTATACCTCGCACCACTTGCGGTGTTATAAGGCACGAAGCCCAGGGATCCTGGTGGCCGGCGAGGGCGGCGAGTGATCTTTTTTTATTTCATTGCGCCCGACTCGACGGACGCCTTTAACAGGATTCTGTCCGTCGGGCGTGGCGTGGCCGGAAATAGCATTTGATGCCTCCGTTTTGATATCGCACCTCGGGCGTGAAATATAGGGTGGCTACTGTGGCTAGTTTTGGTGAGATGGAAGCAAAGTGTTTTAGTTTGGCTTCCTGGAAAATCAATTCAGTGTCTCCCCCAACTTTTGTTGTGCTTGAAATAAATACAATTCGCTCAGATTGTGACTGATAGTGATATCAGAAGTGGGATAGCAACATCTTAATAGCGTACCCGCGTTCTATGTTTTTAGGAACTTATTTTAAACTGACATTTCTGTACATCACTATTCCTTATCGCAATATATCACCTTACCTTTATGGCCAATATAGTTTTCCCTTTTATAAAAACCCATAACTCCAAATACATCGCGCCCCAGTTTGGGCGCCAAGACACCTCGCCTCGGGGATTTTTGGCGGTAATCAAATAAAACCAGTGGCAGGGTCCCAGAGACCCCTGACAGCCCACGATAGGTCAGACCCTGTGACGAAGGTCTGCCTTTTGAATTTAAGACAATAGTTACTTCATTGTGCCCAATATTTTGTTAGCTCTATGTCTCTGTCACAAATATAACTTGTCGGAAAGTTCTCGCCTTACTTATTTATTAATGTTTGTCTTTTCTTTCATCGCCATGTTGGCTTATAAAAGTTATATTGTTCGGAAATATTTATATACGTTGGAATGTTCTGGAGACCTCTTTTGTAAAAAGAGCTGTATAATTCACGCATTATATTCCAATTTATCACTGCGGCCTAGATATTGATAGTCATAAATTGTTTCGGGCTGAGTGCTGGCAGTTTCGGCTTTTTGTGTCGTTTATTCTATGTCCGCTTTAAAGCGATTTTAATTCAGAGGGTATTTGTATAATATTGCTTCTCGTAATAAAGTTCTATTAATTATATAATGTTCATCATGAGCATTGGGTAATTTTAAGGCACTTGAAAAAATACTAAGTATGGGAAAAGATTTCATTTTATCACGCTGTTCCGGGCGATGGAGCCTGTCATTTTGTGGTACAACGAGATCAAGCAGCTTTAGAAAATAACTCAAAAATATTGGATGATATGTACCAAATCAAAATGAAAATCAGTACCTGCCTTCGAGCATAAAAAGGATTTTACGAAGACGTGATTATAGTCTTTTTAACTTCAACTTCTATTTGAAGTTGTATACCTCAGCATCTTACGAAGGTAGAGCATTGAATGCTTAATGCCAGCGCCACTTTAGAATATGAGCAGCCCCATTCACGTTTCGGAGTACAGCAGAATCCTAATGATATAGGTTTTGTGATAAATTATGGAGTATTCGGGTACTTGTTGAAAATTGGGTCCTGGGTACTTTACGAGGTTTTGTCGGTTTTATTCGATTGTAAAGAAATATGTCTATTATGACAGTTTTCGATAGTTTCTTTGTTCTTGCTCCCAAATTCCCATTGCAAAATGAAGATGGTCATTTTGTATCGGGAAGTCTTTTTTTTCTTTTTTTTTAATCCTTGTGAAAGTTGTTCAGTTTCACTGACCTATAAATTTGTGGGAAGCTGTCCCTTACACCTGGTTTACCTACCTTCTCCATCTTTTTTATCACACGCAAATTAAGCCGTTAACAGGTATTTATAGAATGCCGACTTAATAACGCCAGGATCCCCGTAGAGTTTAAATAAGGCCCACATAAGGTACTATGAGGCCACTAGGAGGCCACTATAAGGCCCAGTAAGGCCCCCCGCTGTGCCGCGGCCTTTGGCTACTGTAATGGCCTTCCACCCCATGTTATTAGCTCATAAATCTCTTATATTTACTCCGAGAATAAAATGTTTCCTGGATATTCGGACGACTTATTACG
>JARACY010000727.1:0-78824 GCA_029255725.1 Scrobipalpa atriplicella | reverse complement strand
AATGTGTCTAGGTGCCGTGTGTACCACAACCATGCGTGGGTAATCGTGAATTGGTAGAGAATAGAGACGAATCAGGGAGTTCAAAACTTGGGCCCGTATTTATAATCAACTCTCAAGAGTGACAGCGAGTTTGAGTTTGTATCAGAAATGTCATTTTAGTACAAAACGACCTGTCAAATCCACACTTAATATTGCTCTCAGACTTGAGATCGCTTTATAAATACGAGCCTTGATGATCCTCCTCTGCGCAATTTGTTTCGGTTATGATATGACGTACGACGTCATAATAAGCCAGAAGGACCATGTGGAGGTTAGAGGGAGATTTCTGTCTGATAAATTTTGCTATATTTTGCTCAAGACCGCGTTGGTTCCTACATGCTGATCTCCAAACTTCAATTTTAAGATGGCACCCCGTGATGATGATGAAATTTTGCTATGGTTAATATAAATAAAAATTGAGCGATCTAAGTTTTATAATGATATGTATCCTCATCAGGCGGTTGTCACGATCACGATTCACTAAACTGTACTAAGTAATATTTCGTAACTGTTTCGTCGTGGGACAAGAATATAACTTCGGTCCCCTGAGAAAATATCCACACTTTGTTACAACATAAGACAGACAGGTATCAACGTGGCATGCGTCCGCGCACGTCTTTGATCTCATTATGATCGGATGAAACTCATTTGACAAACCACAATATCTTGCGGTGGAGAGTACTGAGGTTTCATTAACAAGATCTGTTTGAAATGAGGCAGTGAAGTGTGGTGAAGTTATGTTTTCTGAACGCAGTGAAGACGTTTCTTCGATATCAACGTCTTAAGGCAGCTACACACATGCCACCGGAATAAGTAACTGCCAGCACCAGAATCGGACAGTCCGCACGTAACTCAATCATAACAACAAGGCTTGGAGTCCAAGCGCTAAGTAACTTTGATTTGAGCCGCTCGGCTATTATACCTACTTTGCTTGCCAAACATAAAAAAATTACAATATTTACTATCCATAAACCATATCTGAAGCCTAACAAAAGAGTGCTCTCATCACGGCACGCTTAAAAGCCTCATAAAGTCTTTATCACTTTCTAATAACCTCTGCTTCACCGCTTTCTCACGACAGTTTTATATGCGTTATCACATCATTTTGTTAAGCCTATAAGCATATAAATCTTCGTAATGCGGTTTAAAACATCGTCTACATAAACAAACTGTAAATCTTGCTACGGTGTTGCTCTTTTTAGTCTTCGTGGATATTTTAGAATGTGGTTTTGTTGTATAGTAAGTACTTAGATTAACTTTTCGCCAGTTTAAATGAATGACAGGATTAAAATATACTTGGTATCGAAAGCAATGTGCCTTTTTACTTGATTTCTACATGCTTTTATCCAAATTTGACGAAGATAATGATGCTCATAAATGCGTTTGTCTCTAAGATCAATTTAGAAGAAAGAGTGATGGAGCTCAATTAAGAAAAATAAGTTCGCTTAGTAAGCAGACAGATAGATGAGATGCTTTTATCAATGCTTTACATATTTTTGATGCGTCAGAACAATGCATTTCTTTAATACAGTCATACAAGGATGTTTTAGCGCGTGGTTCGTGTGAAATTCGCGCAATAATTAAAAATAGTAAATAATAAATAAATAATGAATAAAAGATAAAATTCAATGAAACCCACGCGCCAAAAGATCCTTGTACGACTACTCTCTTTTTGGGTTTTGGGCACAAACAAGCACAATACTTAATGCATATCTTTCTTAATGTTTTTTTTTTTTTATATTTTGGGTACAAACAAGCTTTCTCCAAACCCACCTTCGAGTAAACGATAGCATTGTAACGTTATCCTTCAGACCCACTTCGTCAGGACACAGATAAAACAAAACAATAGCCTTAAAAAAGACGATCTACATAGACTGACTGCATCTTAGCGGCTAGTTGAATTTGGTATTGACAGTATTAATATGACTCGTAAGGATCGTTCTGCTTACTGGCATACCTACCTATAATTACCTAATAGATTTTTGCACTAACTGTGCTAATATTTTATTATAAACTACTTACAATTATCTGGCGTAATACTTAGCTGGGCAGGTCAAATTTAAGAGCTACAGAATGCAGAAAGGTAGGTATTGTTTCGATAATTATTTTACAAAACTTGCCTGGGTAATAATGCTTGTCTGCTTCCATACCATAAAATTCTACAATTTGTTTTATCACTTGGCTAGAAGTCATATTTACATGAACTATGATCTAAGTTTTAAAGCTCTGCCGATTAACTGCATTGTCGATTTAAAAAGATGCATTTTGAAAAGCTGTTTAAAGTCATTTGCAAGCAGTTGCTTGGTTTTAAGTCGCGCGTAAATACCATTTGCCGTTGTGTTGCAGTCGCCTTGCAGCCAGTCTGCAGTCTGCACTGAGACCAAATACATTTTCTGTGGTCATGCTCATCTAATCTCGAAGTGGGTGGTCAGGATATCTGATATCCACGACGTGTTGTTGACATAACAGTGACACGCGTGCCGACCTGTCACGGTATGTCACGACGTTGTACAGTCATCACAAGAAGTATTTCACATCCAGTGTAGTACAATCACGCCTCTATCCCTAATGGGGTAAGCAGAGCGTCAACGTCCCAAACAAAGATCGTTTGTCGTGTTTCAGATCGATCTGTATAATTGCTGTAGTGACAGATTGTCAGCCCGCCCATCGCCTAATGTTATTTACACTGAAACTCTCGAATTAGCTGGTTTTTGTAGCATGACGGGAGGAGATGTAGCTGGCACATTCATTGTTTTTCTATCGCTTCCAGGCCAGCGTTGCTCAGATAAAAAAAAAATGTTAGCTTTACAAACTGTCTGATCAAGGAGGTCATTTACATTTTGTGTTGTCTTTTTTCTTTTTCTGAAAGATTTTCCCAGTAAAAGTTGTTCAGTTTCATTGACTGAGCAACCCCTATCGGTTTGTGGTAAGTAACAAATCGGTTATTGAATATTTATTTTAAGATTCAATAAAATTACTATTAAAGACAGTAAAAGTCGTATAAAAAGTTTTAAATATCACTATGATCATCATAAAATAGATAACATTGTTAAAGTGTGTGGTCCAGTCATACGATACTTTAAACTGAGATGTTGACAAAACACATGCTTTTGCTTACTTTGTCTTTATGATATCACTTTGATTCTGTACACATGTCTTCTTTTACATACTCGTAGGACGTAGGTAGGTACCGTTGCATTGATACCATTTTAGTTCATAGCAACGTGATCGTATAGAAAAGAAAATGGTTAGGTACAACTATCTAATAAATGAAGTTCGTTTAGGTATGCGATATTTCTGTGGTGATACAAAATGTGATACGAAAAATTATTTGAGATACCTAATAATTTTCAAACTATCCTACTACTGTTAACTCTCAATTATGAAACGCATAAGAATAAACGAAATTCAGAAATGCATGGCAGGGTATAGGTAATTTAAATATTAAATAATAAATGTTTCTTAAAAAATGTTTCTTAATTTATTAATTGTATTTGTTTTTTTGCCAATAAAACAACAACACCACGTGATCTTGATGTTAAAAAAATGCCTACTAAACCTATCCGTGTTTAGGAAGCTAGGTAATAAATAAGGTACCTAATTAGGACAGTATAGTTTGATTGAAGAGAAATGAGATGTGAGAAGGCTAGCTACTTACGCTGGCCTCTTATCGCATGGAATTAACCAAATAAAAACTTAATGCGCTCATATTGCATATCAAAATACCAGACATTGTTTACATAATCAAACAACACTTGGTGTGCAAATCAGCTCTTACAATGCACATTCAAATTGTAAACATTTATTGGAAGAATTTTAACGAATACGGTATCGTATATCAACGGCCATTTTGAAAAAGTTAATGATGAAATGGTAAACGAACCATAGACAATCCAAGTGAGAAATTGCTCTAGATTATAGCTTTTAATTAGCAGCATATCTGGTATTGATCTTGTGAGTATTACGAGGGTGTTGATGGAAATATTCTTCGATTAGATCCTACAAAACTCTAAACTAAGGTAACATGAAGTCACGATTTAACAGCTAAAACTCTGTGTGTATATACTCGTATTGATAAAACGCACGGCAAATACTCACTTTTTATGTTCAACGGAGTTTTTCACCTCAACAACGTTTCTACCCTATAACGAGAGACTTCTTCAGGAGCGCGAAAGTCACACTACACCGCCGGCAAGCGTGATCTTCGACAATTCTGACTGTAGGTGTAGTTCAAAATTATATAAGTATTATAGTGAAATTGACACTTAAAAATTTGTCAAATTTTTCAACACAGAAACCCAAAAAGAGATAAAAGTTCTAGAGCTTACTTTAGTCGAAGAACATTTTGTCGGGATCTTCGATAATAAGAGGCTTTATATTAATTTAATATATTGTTTCAAGTTATCATCAGTCGTATTATCAACATATATCTGGCTAAACAATCTTCAAACTTTACGAGCATTTCCTCTTAAATTCCTATTTATAAAAACAAAGTAGTCATTCTTCTACATACAATACAAACCATTCTGTATTCTTCTATCCACTAACATAAGGGTCGATACACACTTATCGTGCGTAATTATCAACAATGTCACCAGTACTGATAGGCAGGTTGAACCACAATGTCAATGTCGAAGACAAATTTTTTGTACTGATAGATAAGTTTACTAAAAGTGACCTTTATGTAAATATTCCGTGGGAAGTGTTTATCTTTGTTATGAGTTATGAGTGATTTACCTCATACTTTTAGGTTCTCATACCTATCTCAAAACGTTAAATAGGTATTCGGATTGCCATCAAATAAATTGGATGTTACCTAGACATGATATGAATAAAAGCTTTTATTAAACAAGACGTAAGTAAATACCTAGATAAAATAAGAAAGTTTACAACAAATAGACAGAGCTTTTAATAAATTAGATCCTAATCAATACATTAAAAATAAGACTTCTTTTTAGTAGGTAGGTAAATAAAAAAGGAACTAATTCTTGTTAACAATGCAAAAAAATTTCTATTACAGAGAGTAGATTACTTAAATGCTAAGTTATACAACGATCACTTTAACACTTTGAAGGGCTCGTTAAGGGCCGTCTTAGGTGTCAGTAATGTCAGTTTGTTTAAAACGCAACTAACCTTATCTTAAGTGTTTGCCCTTCAATTAAGCTTTCACCTAGTCGTCATTTACTTTTTAGGGTCCATTATCACTAATACCACTCTACTGTCTTTAACAGACCCTTAAAAAGTACTAACTTAATCAGCTGTTGAGTTGCGTTGTTAACGGCATAAATACTTATTTGGAAAATCTTTGCAATTGTCCATCATAATCATAATAATTATAAAGCGAAAGTGACTGTAACCCTTCTGTTTTCTACCTCTCCGCAGGTTAATTGTTGAACAAACTGACTACCTAGACTACCTACCTATATTTCAAAGATAGCACATTAATAAAACGTTTTTAGGTAAGTACTATTCTGTTGTCCAAATGTTGAACAAATAACGATGCATCGGGAAGTGAAGATTTTGTAAGTAGAAAAGAATATTGAAGAAAAGACAGCCTCAGAGTTATCAAATCGAATACAAATTTTACTTTTATTCAAATAAATAGGCCCATAAATCCATATTTCTGTTGCACAATAAAGATTTTTTGTTTACGCATTTTTAATGTGCGCCATCTAGCGTCGAGTAGCAGAAGCTTTAGTGATGAATTTATATCGCAAAAGGCTATAAAAATGGTTTCCTTACTAAAAATAAAAAACAACAATGTTTCAGTATTAATTTAATCTATTGAATCGATCAGTTTACGTCACTCTCGCCATCACACGAAGATAGAATACAAAACCCCCGTCCGGGAAAGTGTGCGTAATGGTCTCCTGGGACCTCTGGATATGGTACGATAACACCGCCGGATTTGGTCCGATGGTGGCTGTCGACTGACAATGAGGTGGATTGATGGATAGACGGAATCCTGAGGACTTTATACTATTAGGTTGTATTATTTTAAATAGTTTTAATGGACTTCAGTTTAAGGTCCTACCCTACCTACCTATAAACTCATTAAGATAAAAATAAGGAAAATAATTGCCGAATACAAAGCTACACATTTTGATGAAGATCCAGTTGCACTATGATTGAAGTAAAGGTGTTTAATGCATAGTAAAGATACTAAATTAGTTATTTAATTAGGGATCCGGTGGCTGTCAAGACTGTGGTTCTGATGATGATGCCAAAACGATACCTACTAATGTTGATACTATCAAAGTATACCTAGCTACATATTGTGTTTTATTATGATTTATTAGCCATCATGTTGTCTCTATTCTGCTCTATTACGAACTTTCTGTAGAAAGCTTTTTACTACCAACAAATGAATTCAATCATGCGATGCAATTCGACACGGCTTAAATTAGAAGCCTTTCAACTTCGTAATTCCATTAAACCAAAATAATACTCGTACCGAAACCGTTTAAAGTTAGTCTGGCCAAAAATGGTGTTACATTTTGGTAGTTCTTATTTAGTTTTGATACCACTCATATAGGATGTTTTTTTTTATTTAGTAGTGACTGATACTTAAGACTGGTGATAATCAAATATTGTCCACGAGAAAAATTAAAGCAAAAGCTCAATAAAATCACAATGCTATCGATTCGTGGAGGGCAAGACTTGTACGACTATTCGTGGAGGGCAAGATTTTAAGACGGCAATAATTTAAAAATTATTAATATTAAGCATAAGGTAAGTAGGTACCTATAGTAAGTCTGTAAAAATGTTATCACACGATCCACACGCAACACAGTACACTATGTCACATACAATGTAGTAACACAAACACAGAGTGTAGTTCTCAAAACTGTGTGTTACTCGAGTTACGGACTGAAAACAATCGCCATACAAACTGCTTTATAAGAATCCCATTCTTAATCAAATTACAAGTGTTGATGTTGAATTCAAACGAATTCTTAATCATGAATTGCTCGCTAAACAAGTCAATTTTGAAATTAAAACAACATTTAAAAAAAAACTTTGACTTCCAATGAGCAGAAATACCTATACAAAAGTAAAAGGTGGTCTCATGAATAAACCACAAAAATATCTACGTACCTAATAAAATAATAAATTTACATTAACCCGTAAGTAAAGGATTGATCTACTTGACTAACCTAATCATTTTAAAGACTTCAAAACTTTCTCTTTTTCTTCGTTCATTATTCTCCATTCTCCAATAATAAATCCTTCCTAAGCATAGGAAATGGTCACTTTAGTGCAATATATTACCAGTCTATTATGGTCATTTACGCCTACCTATATCACTTATTGCTCCTATAACACATAAGTCGTACTTGCCTCAGGATTATGTCCTGCTAGAAATACGGTGCTATTTCAAATTGGACGTAATAATGTGTCATATTTCACGTGATCGCAAATTCGCTTGATATGTTTTGAAATTACACTGAATAATACTTCACAATACCTTTTCACGAGCATTCATAATAGGCGCTACGTGATTTATATTAAGGCAAAACTAAGCAGTGAAATGTAAAATAACGTTAGGTGTCACAGATTGGTTATTTATAATTATAAAACTTTCCTTGCTGAAGATTTTGTTGTTTCCCTCTAAAATGTTTTCTATTTTTTAATATAAGTAATTTTTCTTTATTCTTAAAGGAGTATTACACATCGCTGTTGCATCCTCAAGATTTATAGAATTCACCAAGTAGTTCACTTCTCAATGTACTAGGCACCGAACACAATTTTTAGAGCTAAAAAACTAAAAATAAAGAATTAAAACGACTTCTGTAGTCCCTAGGGGTGGGGTGCGCTTGCGCCCCCCACCCCCGCACCGCCCCGCGTCTCGGGCCCTGCGCCTGACATCTGTCATTCGCTTTTTTTGTGCAGGCATCGAAACATCGTCACTCTGTTCTTCGTGTATTTTTTTGGTTTATTTCGTGATAAAAACGAAGTTTAAAGTGCATAATAGTTAATTTAAATACTTAAATTTAAAATCAGTGTGAGTTTTTTGCTTCCCAACTGTGATGGGAAAACGCAAACGTCACCGCAAAGAAAGGGATACCGACGAGTTATACAGGAAAATACGGCGGTTGGAACGCCATATTGAACGCCAAAACGATCTTTATCATCCATATTACCACGGTGAATGTAAGTACCTAACAAATAATTCGTACTTTTTAGGATTTGGTTATATTTTCATTCAATGAATAGAATATTTTGGTGATCAAATGTGATTATGGAGAAGATTTTCTTTGTTTTGAGGTTAGTAACGGTTTTCTTGTTTACTACCGTCAACGATCGTTTACTTGACCTATATTTTTTATCGAAACTTATAACCTAAGTTTATGACAGCTACCATGTTATTATGACTATTGCATGCATACATGCAGCCATGCTGGTATCTTATGGAGTAGGTAGTGTGTCAGCGGCTTATAGAAGCTAGTTTTTGCTACAACAAACAAATTTTGATGGGTATTTCGTATCCTATTCATTGAATTCATCTGTTTACGTAAAGATTGTACAGTTTTTTACAGTATACATAGGAATATTAAGACAAATACTGATAAAATCAATTATATTACAATGTGAAAACTAAATTGAAACTTCAAAGTATGTAGAACTGCAACGAGATTGCATGTCATGTACTTACCTACTTTAGAATTGCAACTTGATTGCAGTCAATAAGTGTTTTCTTTACGTTAGTACTAAGAACTGTAACGTGATTGCAGTCCGTACTTAAATAAAATTAATTTAAGGTGCACATAGAATTACAACGTGATTGTAATCGGTGCTAATTTAAAATAAATACTGAGGATTTTAGAACTACTTCGTGATCGTAGTGGATAATGTTACGGCTGTTCCTCAGTTATGTTATGGCTTATAATTCTGGTAATTTGTTACCTTATCTTACCGTGGTTGTATGTAATCAATTACAGACTATGAATCTGATGAACCAGATGTTCACACAAGATCAGAAGATGAAGAATATTCGGACTCGGAATATTCAGAGCCAGAGCAAGAAAAAATTCCATCAGTGGTTACAGTCCCTACCAATACAGCTGCGCCACCAGTGCCCAACCAGCCCAACAGCGAAGCAGCAGCCAGTAGTAACTCCCAGGGTACAGATAAACCACAAGAGCTGCCGCCTGAGCTACCGCGTGATATTTTGGAAGCCTTGGGTGAGTCAAAAGAAAAAGATGAAGTTTTTGGTCCTAAAATTAGAGAAGAGATTTCTAAACGTTGGGGGAAAATAATAAGTGAAGGGTTGAGTAAAGAAACTAGACAGAACCTGTTTGAAAGTATCCATATTCCTGAGAATTTTCAGCTCCTTAAGGCTCCAAAGCTCAACCCAGAAATATCAGCGGTCTGTAGCGAACCTGGAAGGAAAAGAGATAAGCGTTTGGAAAAGGCTCAAAACCACCTTGGCTTAGGAATTGCGGCTTTAACAAACTTAATGTCAAATCTAATAGAAGGTGATATGGAAAAGACAGATATAATAAAAAAGTTGTCAGAAACTGGTCAAGTGCTGTTGGACTTGCACTTCCAAAACACTTTATCTAGAAGAAAGCTTACTTCTTACTGTTTGGGTAAGAGTTTCCACAACATTGTAGATAATGTTAAAAGAGATTCCTTCTTGTTCGGAGATAACCTGGGAGATAAAATTAAAGCGTCAAAAACAGCCGAAAGGTCTGGCCTTCAGATAAAGGTATCAGAACAGCCTTCAACCTCCTACTACCGTCCAAACCCAACCCGTATAACCCGTCAGGGAAATGCGAGAGGCCCACCCAGGCAGCGAGTTCCGAGAGACATGCCGAGGACGGGTGGGAACAAGAACCGATATCCAACTCAAGCACCCAGATCTCAACGGACGACGAACGATCGTTACCCGTCGTCGTCGAAAACGACAGCCAGCAAGCCACCCCGGAAAGCCTAATAGAGGTAAATGCTCACGCCGGCAGGCTACAATATTTTTTAGACTCTTGGAAATCTATTACAAAAGACCCAACAGTTTTGGAATATGTTACGGGATATAAAATCCCTTTTAATTGTGCAGTTGTACAAAATATTGAACCTATAAATGCATCTTTTTCTCCTGTTGAGATAAAAAATATTGAACTTGAAATTAACAAATTATTACTTTCTGGAGCCATCATTAAATGTGATTATTTACCTGGACAATATGTTTCTAAAATATTTCTTATTCCAAAGCCTGATGGAACTTTCCGGTTCATACTTAATCTTAAATCACTGAATAAATTCATTGATGCTAAGCATTTTAAAATGGAAGACATTAGAACTGCTTCCAAGCTTCTCTCTCGGCTTGATTATATGGCAAATATTGATCTTAAAGATGCATATTTTTTAATTCCAATGCATCCATCAAGTAAAAAGTTTTTAAGGTTCAGGTTCAAAGGTCAGCTCTTTGAATTTCAGTGTCTTCCTTTTGGGCTTTGCTCAGCTCCTCTGGTCTTTACCAAGCTTATGAGACCTGTAGCTACTTATCTAAGAAATAAAGGCCATCTTCTGGTGGTTTATTTGGATGATTGGTTATGCATAGATGCTACCTACGAAGGCTGCTCTCAGAAAGTGTCTGAAACAATTCAATTGCTAAAGATGTTAGGATTTGTAATAAATTATTCAAAAAGTGATTTGGTTCCCAGTCAAAATAAAAAGTTTCTAGGTTTTGAATTAAATTCCGTCGATATGATGTTAAAATTACCTAACAAGAAAAGAATGAAACTCCTTGACACAACGGAGAATATATCAAGGAAAAAATCCTTAACTATTAGAGAATTTGCAACGTTTTTGGGCTTATTAACTTCCTCATGTCCAGCTATTGATTATGGTTGGCTCTATACTAAAAGATTTGAAAGAGAAAAATACCTAGCGCTCTTGAATTCTAATGATAATTATGATACTGTAATGACTTTAAGTTCTAATTTGAAATCAGATTTTGACTGGTGGAAAAATCACATTATGAGTTCTGTAAATCCTATTAGGCAAGCTTGCTACGCCTTAGAAATATTTTCAGACGCATCACTTACAGGCTGGGGAATAGCTTGTGATGGTGAGCGTTCTAGAGGCTTTTGGAGTCATTCAGAAGCCAAAAATCACATCAATTACTTGGAACTGAAGGCAGCTTTCATAGGACTAAAGTGCTTTGCTGGTAGCTTATCTAATAAAGAAATCTTACTCAGGATTGACAACACAACCGCTATCTCCTATATCAATAGGATGGGTGGAGTACAATATCCCCATTTAAATGATATAACGCGGGATATTTGGCAATGGTGTGAAGAGCGTCAACTCTTAGTATTTGCATCATATATAAAATCAAAGGAAAATGTAGAGGCTGATCAAGAATCCAGATGTACCAATGTTGACACGGAATGGGAATTATGTAGGGCAGCATTTCACAAGATTACTGAAAAATTTGGTTATCCAAATATAGATCTTTTCGCATCTCGTTTAAATGCTAAATGCTCAAAGTATGTTTCTTGGAAACGGGATCCATATGCATTCAACATTGATGCATTTACCCTGAATTGGAACAATTATTTATTTTACTCATTTCCACCGTTCTCCTTAATTTTAAAATGTTTGCGGAAAATCATAGATGATCGTGCTACTGGTATTATGGTGGTTCCTTTTTGGCCGAGCCAGCCATGGTTTCCATTGTTTGTCGCTCTTCAAACTTCTGATCCCATATATTTATCACCTAGCTGTGATCTTCTTTTATCTCCTTTCAGGACCCAACACCCCCTCTGGCGCAGTCTTACCCTGGTATCATGTCTTTTATCAGGAGAGCGTTTTTACGACAATGTTTAACTCCAGAAACTATTGAAATTATGATTGCTTCTCTGTCTCCCAGTTCTTTAAAACAGTACAATGTTGTTTATAAAAAATGGTGGAGCTTTTGTAATTCAAACAATGTTAGTGATTGTTATTCAGTTTCAATACCCATAATTTTGAAATTTCTTACTCAAGAATTTAATTCTGGGGCTAAATATTCTACCCTAAATACATGTAGGTCAGCGCTTTCCCTGATATTGGGTAAATCCATTAGTTCAGATAGCAGTGTCAATAGATTTCTTAAGGGAGTTTATAAAATGAGACCTTGTTTCCCAAAATATGAATCTACATGGGACACAAATATTGTTCTCGATTATGTTAGCAACTGGTATCCAAATGAAGATTTATCTTTGGATAAATTAACAAAGAAATTAGTAACTCTGCTCGCGTTGTCCACTGCACAACGTGTGCAGACGTTATCTTTAATAAATTTAAATAATATTAAAATTAATGGTAATTCTAATATTGAAATACTAGTTGATGACATAATCAAGACATCAGCTCCGGGCAGACCAATGCCTCGCCTTATTTTACCTTTCTTCCATGATAAGGAACAAATTTGCCCTGCTAAAACTCTATGTTCATACATTAATATAACTCAAGAATTAAGACAGGGTACTCATTCTGATAAGTTAATATTAACTACCAAAAAACCTTTTCACAGTGCCAGTGCTTCTACGATCAGCCGCTGGATCAAGCAGATACTTTCTGAAAGTGGGATTGATACCGATGTTTTCTCGGCACATAGTACTCGCCATGCTGCAACATCAGCGGCTGATCGCAGAGGAGTTTCTATTGAATTGATCAAGAAAAACAGCAGGTTGGTCTGGCAATTCTTTAATATTTGGCAAATTTTATAACCGGCCTGTTACTGTTAACAATGATAATATATTTGCTGAAGCTGTCTGTACACCTTCTACATCTGGCTAGTACAATAAAATTGTAGTCTGATACCTATGGGTTAAAGAGATTGATTTTGCATGAATAAAACAAATATTTTTGTTAACAAATTTTATTTGTTTTTTTTCCTAAGTTGAAACGCTATTTCCCAAAAAAGTCTCTAAACATCTACTTGGTGAATTCTATAAATCTTGAGGATGCAACAGCGATGTGTAATTAAAGGTTAAACAAACTTACCTAAAGTGAAGTTTGACCATAATTACACGAGCTGTTGCATCCGAAGAGATTTATGATCCCGCCCTGTCCCAATTATTGAGACTGCGTTCAATCAACCCTAATATTTGATCTTTTTTGAGAAATAGATAATTCTCTGAAAAAATGACAGATGTCAGGCGCAGGGCCCGAGACGCGGGGCGGTGCGGGGGTGGGGGGCGCAAGCGCACCCCACCCCTAGGGACTACAGAAGTCGTTTTAATTCTTTATTTTTAGTTTTTTAGCTCTAAAAATTGTGTTCGGTGCCTAGTACATTGAGAAGTGAACTACTTGGTGAATTCTATAAATCTCTTCGGATGCAACAGCTCGTGTAATTATGGTCAAACTTCACTTTAGGTAAGTTTGTTTAACCTTTAATTATGGGCACAAGAACATTTTAATACCCAGGTATCTAAGTATCTATCCTAGCCAAGATCCTAGCGTTTTCCATAATATTTATTTAAATGCAATAAATTTCCAATACAAGCAAAGAAAGCTGTTGAAATCCAGTTTTATCTGTGCATTTCACCATAAATTTATATTCGCCATCATAAACACCATTATAAGTTACCATTTAAGGATGCATCTACCTATTTCTAGTCGATCCAATCGTTTAGATAATAATCGCTAAAGTTACTTTCCTGAATTTCCCTTCCTGTTATAAGGGCAGCTAAATAGTTAAACTATAGTTTGATTAATAAGATAATGCTAGGTTATTTCTGATTATATAATGCGATTGAATATTAAGAAACTAAATAACTTGATTTATTTTCTTATAAGAAACTCAGGAATTTAATTAAGTGTATGATGATGAATTACACTGATAAATGCGTAGATATAAATAGAAAAGCTTAATGTACAATAAAGGTGTGGTTTTCCCACGGTGGGGCTTATATTTTCATTATTTAAGTAAACATTAATATTTGATATTATTTAAAAGATAAAACTTAATACTCACAATTACAAATCAAGATCACTTACCATACTTAATCGCCTAAAAGTACCCTTATATTATAAGTATTAAGGGGGTCTGTACATGTAATGTAAATGCCACAATATTACAACACGAAAATAACCACTAGTCGAAGTAAACCCCTCAGGGTAAACGTGGCTATGATAGACCAGCACTTTCAATATCCACTTGTAATGCCCGTGACGGCAGGCAAAGTGTTATTACCCTATAACTGCATGTAAATTAATATAAGATATGCTGTTACTGTGGTGATGTAAGGGCTATAAAATTAAAATAGGGTGTACTTAGACCCGTATTTATAATCAGCTCTCAAGAGTGAAAGCAAATTTGAGTTCGTATCAGAAATGTCATTTCAGTACAAAAAGAACTGTCAAATCCAAACTTAATATTGCTCTCACTCTTGAGATCGCTTTATAAATACGAGCCTTAGATAATTTTTGCAACTTTGAACACACATAAGATCAGTCCTGAATCCCTTCGGAGTAGGAAGAGACTGATAGGCTCAGATAGTAACAGGTTTTTTTTTTAAATGTATTAGTGACCAGGCTAGTCTCAAGAAAAATATTATTTGGTACATTCTATGTCTGTTTACTTGTTGCTTCATGGTAAAACATGGAACATGTAAGAAGCACATGGCAGAATTTGTGGTTCCGTATTTTCTTTATGAAGTGATTTCGGCTGAAGGACTTGTTTCCACGCCAAGACTCTTAAAAAAAACGTATTTTCTTTTTATTGGAAATTGTCCCTATAGCAAAGTAGGTAATCATTTTTTGGCTTATGAAGTAAATATGTTTCGATAAGTAATTGCACATGCAAATTTATAAGAAATCAGTTATGCTACCACATGCAATTTCGTAAATTTAACGCGAAATTGCGTACTTATCACACGTGCCAACTTATTAATTGATATTTATTGCAAAGTACTTAATACAAATTATAAAAAGTCTGTTTTTTTATTTTCTTAGAACTATACAAAACACATTTTTAACGATGTTTATATTATTCGGAACCCCTGCGCATAAAATTATACCAACTGAACGCAGATCTAGATAGCCCTAATAGACCACACGCAACAAAATAACAGCGCTGTGTGTGCGCAATGGCCATAAAGTTTGCTAATTGCTAGAACGAAAACACAGACCTAGAGATTGAAGAAGATACCATAATTCGACTACCGATACCACTGTCTTGCGTGTACAAAAAGTCCTATTAAGTATCGGAGTTTACATTTTGGTTAAAAGCAGTCTGCTTGCTCTGTTTGTGCAATAGTCAATCAGATAAAATAAATGGTTGCTTGTTCAATATTAAGTTTTAAATTGACAAAAATATAGTTTTACTCTCCTATGGAGGGTCCAAAGGTAGGGAATTTCAAAATAAATAATACACTTAAAAATATTTTAACAATAGTACCTATTATGAAATTCAAAAATACAATATTCAGATATTTCCCTCTATTCCCAGTAGTTTCACAGGAGCTGTGAGTATGAAAAGAGGTAGGTACATTCTTGCTTTCATGGTTGCGTAGTCTTATCCCAGTCTTGATCTGTGAATGAGAGGCAACACAATTTCAATTCAAAACACAACACAATTCAAAACCTTTTCTGCGTTTGGTTTTTAAAATTTTCAACTCTACATCCATACATATTGGTATGTAAATAAGTTCCATCGTAAAGTGGTTTTAACACAAATTCTATTTACATTTAGTTTACTGCAATTTGAACTGTATTTGTATGTAGTGTGCATGGTTGTAACAGGGCATAGAGTGCAACGTGTTAATTTAATAAAATCTCGCCTGATATAAAATCGTTTAGCGTAGGAATACCTATCAGAGGAATTTTTACGCCATCCGTCTCTAATGTTCCTATAAATTCTTGTTCAGCATAGCGTCTTGGAGTGTATCAATAACATGTATATGTATGTATTCAAAATACTAAGTTGAAGTGTGAATATATTTATTTTTTACATCTTCAAGTCACCAAGTTATGATCTTCATGATAGGCATATTTTTTTACACATGTATTTTTTTTTTTTTTTTAAGGGAAGGGTTGCTTTCTTTTTTACTAACAAACCACCTTTGCATATAGCAGCTGGCGGCTGCATTAAATATACAAGCTGTCTATCAGTCAATACACTAACAAGCCCCAATGCGGTAAACTGTCTGTCTCGTCTGTCTTTCAGCCAGTTACCTGTGACAAGACAAAGATGTCCAATTCTCTAACTAGGCCTGAGGCTGACCTGACCAGCGGTAATCGTTTATTTCCTATCGAAGACATACGAGTTATCATTGCATCTTCCTTTGAAGAAGTAAAACCCATAATTATTCATGAATTTTGAACTATTTATGTAACGCCTATAAAGCTTTTTTGGTTGGGGTAAAATTTGTTTAATAATTTGAATACATTCCAGGCAATATGAGCCATAAATCAAATCTACGGCATTTTGATCAAAATACCACGGATGCAGAATGTAGAACATCATATTATATTTAGTACCGTTTAGGTAGGTACAATTCGTCCCCGAATGTATATGTCCCCATTCCGCTGAGAGCTGCAGTAGCGATCCAGTACTAAATTGCAAATGCGACTGCATTCCCACTGGCCTAGTAATAACTTCCCAATCACATCCAAAAGTGTGACAGCAGATCAGAACTACTTAAAACGTAAAGTTCCTTCACCTCCAAGAACCTAGATATAACATGCGGAATATGCGGATGCTCTTAAATTGCGGACCGGCGCAGGTAGAACGCAGTTCTCAGACGCAATTCGTCTCCGTATGCCCCCAATTTGGAGCTGCAGTAGCGATGCAGTACTAAATTGCAAATGCGACTGCATGCGCACTGGCACACTTCTGCAGTTTAGTAAACACTAGAGCTCTTTATATAGAATCAGGTCAAACTTGTACTTGGGTACTATGTTTATCAAGGTATGCTACTGATTTACAGGATACTGAATACAAAATATTAGCTCAATTCTGCGAATGAAATTAGCTAAGCAATTTAAGAAAATATGCTATTCCAGTGAAGGTAGCTAGATCAAATTCTGATTAAAATATTTTATTTATTTTCCAAGTCACGCCTTTGTCCCTTACGGGGTAGGCACAGTGAAACAGGCATGGGAAAAGACCTTTCCGCCACGTCTGACAAATACGGGGTGTAAGGGACAGCGTCCCGCAAACTTATAGGGGTTGCTCAGTCAACGATACTGAACAACTACCACCAGGATTTTTTTTCAGGAAATGAAAATAAAAATTTGCTTTTTCATACAAAATGACCACATTGATCAGACAATTTGTATGGAAAAGCAAATTTTTTTTACACCCGGTATAGAGGGCTTAGAATGAAATTTGTCCTATCGCAATAGCGACAGGTTGTCAGCCCATAATAGCGTGAATTACAATACGCTTTAATGTAACCCTCGAATCCCATGTTTTTAAAGCATGCCCGAGAGAAGCAGCAAATGATAAATATGTTTTTCTATCTCTCTTAGTCTTTGTAGAAGTTTATTTTGATTGCAAAAAATGTAATTAATCATGTATCAAAGAAACTCACTTCTCAGTAGATTCTCATAATTCCCACAACTTTTTAATCCAATAAACTAGTTACAGTAAGTTGTGGTGTGGAAATCAGTTTTCCATTATGTAAATGTAAAGGAAACCATCAGTTAAACTGTGGCTTAAGCCCGGGATTAATTATTAATCAACGGTTAACATTCATTTATTCCACTAATAGAGTCGTTTAGAATTTGGTGCATGGTTTGGTGCTTTGGACACTTAAGACAAGATGTCTTGGCTTTTCCACGGTACTAATTAGAAATTTAAGATACTCTACAATAAATTAACTTAATAAAATGTTTTTTTTTTTATATGGGTACTTTGAATGTATAGTTCATGTACCTGTTAACCCACAAGGTAAAAAAAAGACTATATTTTATGCTAAAGGATTCGGGGTTTCGGTATTGTAACTTTTTTATAAATAAATCGTCATACCAACTTTTTTTTCGGTATTCGAGTCCGAGTCTAACGCATTGGTAACGTAAAGGAGAATGGTCGATTGAATAATACTTCGAAAACAAGTGTGAAATACTATACTTATGGCATTTAATAAATAATTTTATGTAGGTAGTCGTTACAAGAAAGATCACTTAACCTAATGAAATACACATTAAATGCCAAGTTGAATATATAAATTTTATTTATTACCTATAGCTAAGGCTATACCCTAGTTGTAATATTTATGATGTACGAAATGTACATTGTGGCCATGAAAACAGCGAAAACACTTTTCCTATGCGTCTTTGAAGGCTTCTCAAAGGCTTAATCTTTTATTTCTAATTATCAAGTCAAAATTTCGTAACACTATTCGCTTTCCTTATCGTATTTTTACTGGCCCCACATGCGCATGCATAAATTTGTATTCTCAGTGTAGGAGTTATACATTAATCTTTTCTGGTGACGTGACATTTCACCACTTCACCAGCGATTAGTTATTGTGTAACGGTTACACTGTAACCTAACCACAGCCTCTAGAGCACTTGTAGATTAGACGAATACGAAACTCTTCTTCTTTAATCCTATGGGAATACAAAAACTAACTTCCTATCCTATACTAACTTTTGGATTCAGCAATGTGCAAAAACCCCGGAAAAGGTCCCTTAAAAACTCGGTACCTGATTTGATTTTCATTTGGAATTTTTGAGTGTCTAATTTGTCTTTCCTAGTCTAAAAGTAACTGATAAATACCTACCTAAATTTTTTATTATTACCTAATATACAGTGTCTCTTATCCACCATTAATATAAAGTATCGAATGACACGCTTTAATCATTACATTATAATGACTTTTCCCGTAGATTTCCGCGTTTATGTAAGTGCCACGGAAAATGTGAGATTTATAGAAAGGTAATTTTATAAAGGTATTGGTGTTATGACACTCTTTTTCACATACAGGGTAGGTAGATCATATACGGCCTAAAAATAGGCGTTAAAATTTTGAGGAAACCCTTAAATACAACCCGTCAGACTCAGACACTACACTACAGGATACTATTTATTATTCTGTGACTACAGTAACACACACTAGTATAGTTTTAATTTGACTCAGAATGACACAGGAAAATTGTTTTAGTAGCCATTAACGCTCTGCTTACCCGTAGGTAAGGGATATAAACGTGATTTTGCTATGTATCCACGAAAACATATCAATCAAAATGCTCGTCATATGAAACATTATTTTTTCCACGTCAATCTGGTTCTTACTTACAATCGAATTGCCAACGAATATACCTGAATAGGTATACTTTTAAGATGTCTGGCATGTCCGAAGTCAATAGACTAAAGGCTACAGAAACAGCAGTAATTGTTTCCAAAAACAAACAGTGATTGTTCAAGGTATCACGATACAATAGGATTTGAATTTTTACGCTTTTCACTGGCATTACTTACAGACGAGATTTGGCTAAGTATTGCGAGTTGGTCAGGGCCTAGTCTGTCGGGTCAGCTAGTCTACAAATATTTTCATATTCTGTGGTCGACCAATAAAGGTATATTGGCAAAATTCTCAAATGTCCCACGCGTGCGTAAGACAATACTAAGGATATTAGTCACGAAATGATTGTGCAAGTATTGTATGTAATTACTGTCTCACCTGCACTTGTGGTGGGATATACCACAACAGCCACAAATGGGGCAGTGGAAATGGAGACGTTAGTTGCAAATGCAAGCTGTGATTGCAAACATTATTTATGATTTCATAATTCGATTCTTTGTGATAATGGCAAATGAATTTCTGATTCTGATTCTCTGATTCTGGTGATACTTGTACCTGCAGAACCTGCAAGGTGGTGGTGAAAAACTCTGGAAGTTTATTTTCAAACAAGAAACTCAAAAAGAATAACTTTTTGGAACAGCCTTTGAAAATAAGACTTACAGGCTGACAAGGTGTCATTATTTTTATTTTATGTTGTAATATGTAGGATTTTTTATTTTATAATTTAATTTTTATGATCAATTTATATATATTTAGTTTATTGTCATATATTTACTTAATGAATATAATACTGGTCTAATGGCCTACCCATTTCCTGAAAGCTAGTAAATATTTTCGAGATAAAACTAACGCTGCGAAAAATTTGAAGTACCTAAACTGAGAGACAAAAGCTTCAGCTATGAGTGGAGACAAGTTGATCAAGGTGTCCGACATCGAGCAGCAAGGCGGGTGCCTCGACGCCAAGCTGGAAGTCGTCACAACTAACCTAAAGACTAACGAGCTGACCATCTTCTACACCCCAGAGTATATTCTCAACAGCGTCCTGCTACAGATGCGCATTGACGTCATCAAGAAGTTCAACAATAGAACCAACCAGTACGAGTACGGCTACACTCTCTTCGTAAAAACAGGGAAGGCGTACAAGACTGACGCCATGAAGATCATAGTTAACTTCTCCAGTAAGGAGCTGGGTATAGAAAACAAAAAGTTCTCCAGCAAATACGGCGGATGGCAGGTTATTCAGGAGTTCAAGAGCTGGAATTGCTCGTACTTCTTGGATGTGTCAGTAGAAGTGGACACAGAAGATACGACAGGAATCTTCAATTCTCTGTATGATGACACTGCCTTAACAGACTTCGAGCTCTGCGGTGACGGCGGCTCAGTTTCAGTTCACAAAGCCGTCTTAGCTGCTTCCAGTGATGTCTTGAAGACAATGCTGTGTGGAGATTGGAAGGAAAACAAAACCGGCCATGTCAGTATCCCTGGCATTACGAAACAAACATTAGAACACTTCAAAGCTTACTTGTATCTGCGAAAGATGCCTGACAGTGGATTCCAAGAGCTGCTTCTTTTGGCTTCCTATTACATGATGCCTGGATTGGAGCAGAAGTGCATTGAGATGATAGCGAAGAAGCTGAATGCTCAGAATATACTGAATCAGTGCGAATTTGCAGTCACGAATCAGATGACGAAGTTGCATCTAGCAATACTGGAGTGCGTGCAGTCAGGACAGGTCAAAGTTAAAGACATACGAGCAACAACCATAAGAAAATACACAATATGAACGTTTTTTTTTAACAGCATGCATTTGTTTTGTGATTTTTTTTTACAGTATTATATTCATTGACCAAAATAAAATATTTTGTTTAAAATAATGTATTTTAATTAAACAAATATAGCGACTATCTAGCACTTTGAAATATTTTAGATGGGTATTATTTTTTTTGGTCATTTATAATTTTGTAGCCGGAAGACATTTATCTTTTATAGCAACTTCCTGCAACATTGCTTTCATCATTCTGTATCAAACATTCTGTAATACCCCAGCGAACTTAAAATGTCCTCGATCTGCCGTAAAAAGAATCTGTCCTAAGAAGAATCTGTCATAACCGGAATCTGTCCTTAATGGAACGAGGGTTTTAAGTTTTTACCTCATCAATTTCTTCATCGCCTTATTATCAGCCATGACACGTTGGTGTGAAGGCCCATTTGGGGTTCACCCTTTTAGGCCGTCTGCATCCAATCCAATGTGCTTCACGCTGCTTTTGATTTTGTTTCATCTGACTCTTAACATAAATCTCGTTTCTTTGTCAACAGTGGCGGCAGTATGTATCCTGCTGGAGGTGGGCGCATTACCAAGTCGACGGAGCGGCTTCACCTGCAACGATCCAGCTCTCTCCTTCCCTCACGTTGGCGACAGCTTCTCTATCTCACTCGTGGCTGTCATCACTATCATCGTCCCCATCATTATTGTAAGTTTTTTTAGGTTTCTTTATAAAAGCTGATAGATTCTTCTCTTTTCCGTGTAACTTTCATGCACCAGCAATGTGTTCTTCCCGATTTTGGCCTTACTGGTAGGTATATTTTATCGTGTTCAGCGCCAAATATTACTTCAAAGATATACTTCTCTACAAAGATAAAACAAATCATTAACTGACTATATGAGGTACAAAAAAAGAGACCCAGTAAGTAAATATTGCACAAATGCATCAAAATCAAATTCTTCACCCAGATATGGACAGTAGAGGCGATTCTCCATCGAGACGACGAGTACACCCTGAAGAAGAACAAGTTCTGCTCCAGCGGGAAGGTCGCTGGTCTCATCTACCGCGACTACATCTACGGAGCCGTCATCAACCTCACCATCCTCGAGGTGGTCAAGTGCGTCATCGGCTCTCCGAGACCCACCTTCTTCGATCTCTGCCAGCCTGATAAGGCTAAGACTTGCAATGGGTGAGAGACTAACATCATTTTTGTGTTCTTGGCTACGGTTCTTTGTTAAGTTTTAGATATCCTTTTATCCTTTAAAAAAAAGCTGTGGGCTAGTCTTACCTACAGCTAAAATGTTTTGCTGAATTTAATTTCATATATCGACTATTTTTGTACCTGAGTGTGCTTTAGCTTTTTTCTTTAGTTTATATTTTGATTTCTTTTTAACTCTGAAATCAAGAGTTTCAGCTAGTTCGACTTCTATCACAGCCGTATTTATTACATTATCTTCCTATTCAATAAGTAATTTATCTATAACATTGGTCCCAGTAAATTAAACCGATAGTTCATAGACCAATATCCTCTCCAGGTCGGAATACGTCACCAGCTACACCTGCACCTCAACGACGGTGTCACGGTATCTTCAGATCGACTCCACTCGCAGCTTCCCATCGGCACATGCATCATTGTCCGTCTACTGCGGGCTTTTCCTTGCTGTAAGTATACCATCAATGGTATTATGATTCAGGCAGGATTTACATTAGTTCCCAAGCTGACGGATTTCATTCATTCCATCAGAAGCATTTTCAAAGTTGATGAATGAAGATGCTAAATGGTATTCATCAATCAGAATGTTTTGGAATCATCTTTGTATTTGTTTTTGGACATAATGCTGTTGGTCACGTGCTATCGTATCTATCTTTATAATTCTATATTTAAGATTTTACTTTACCTTCAACCAAACCTCTTTTCCACAGTGGTATCTTCAACGACGGGTGTTCAGCTGGCGCAACCGCTCAGTGCTGGTCGTACCGCTCATCCAAGTGCTCTGTCTGGTCTACGCAGCCGTCTGCTCACTGACCAGGGTCACAGACCACCGCCATCATTGGTGGGATGTCCTCGTTGGGGCATCCGCTGGAGTACTCACTGTGCTTTACACGGTAAGAATCTTCACCCATCACATAAGCCCAAAGTCTTTTGAAGTGAGTTAACACCAAAACATAAAACTGTGTGTGTGAGTAGGTATATTAAATTACTCCATATTTCATCGTTACCCTCAAGTTAAAAACGACACGCTTGCCTATTCGAAATTTAAAACAATACTCTTCTTCCAGGTGCTAGTGCTCCGCAAGAACTTCTCCCAGCCAGAAGTGGCCAGCACGAGCGACTTGTCCAGTTCGGACGGCAACAACCAGCAGTCTGTGCGGCACCTGCTGTCCAGCCGGTCGCACACGCTGCACCCCTAGCCTCAGGACGTGTAAGCATCAGCTTACAATGGTTCAAGGAATATAAAGACACTTGTGGTGATGTGAAGACTTTGTGAGTCAAGTTGGTGCACATGCACACCTTCAATCGTAGCCTTAGACATGTAGCTGGCTTACTTACTGTGGCAAACTATTAGGAATCTGTAAGAACGGTACAACATGCTGCAGACTTAACCACAGGACGTCGTCTAAGCTTAGGCTTACAGTAGTTAAAGGAATCTATAGACTTTTAAAAACTTTTTGAGTCAAGTTGGTAGCACTGTGGACGCTCTCAAACCCTAGCCATAAGAAGTTCGAGGTATTCAGTGACTCTTGGAATATAGATGATTTGAAGACATCTTCAGCCAGGTTGGATCAGCCCATAGCCTTAGATCTGTTGATTGTGGAAGACTAATGAATCCTGTGATGTAACACCCAGCTTTCGTGTCAGGATGGTAGAACATAGAACACTCACAGGACATGTACTCGTAAGCATAGTGTAAGCCTGAAATAAAAAGGCCCTTGGTCTCTTAAATAGGTTGCATCTTTAGATGTTGTAATCTTAGGAATCTATATGTAAGACACAGATTATAAGAACATTCTGATGCAAGAACCAAGGTTTGAGGTGACGCTTACTGGCACTGGACTAAAGGAAATCTTTTGAGTAAAGACCTTAGATCAATGATGTGTCAACAGGATTGGAGACTTGTGAATGAATCGGGAGTTTTGTAAAGTGTTTAATCATTTAATTTTATAAATGGGAACCCTAACGGTTCTTAAAAACGAAGTTGTTTGTTATAAAATGGCTTCATGGTTAACAAATGAATAACCGCTTAACAATAACCGCTTTTGTTAACCAACTGATGTTTTTGATAACCAACTTGAGCGACATAAATTGGACATTAGTGAAATAACTCAAGCAATGTAGTGAAGTATTCTGTAGTGTATTAGTGATTAAGCAATATCGACAAATAATTTTAATATGTAGAGTAAAAAAAAAATTGCAAGCACATTTTGTGTGCTTAGTTGCAAATTGTCGTACAGTAGGTAGTGTCTTACAGTAGTGTTTTGTTAATCAAGATGAAATCTAGTTCTCGGCAATTATCTTGATCATTGAATAGCATAGTAGAGGAAAAATATCGCATCTAAAATTCACTCCAAATTCTTTCTCTTCAAATCTAAAATTGTTTAAACGGATGTTGTTCAAAATGTTTGCCGAGAATTTCATCTATAATGTCTGTTATAAAAACAGATGATAATGGTACAAATAGTTGCCCAGCAAGCCTACCATACTATTCAATGGTTTACTTTTCTCTTTTTCTTACTAAATTCCTTCGATTGGTAAACCTGAGATGACCTGGGTTAACCTGGGGTTAACTTTATAGTGTCAAATATATATTGCTCTTCGATTATAATATAAATCAATAAGTTTTGTATAAAAACTGTAAGTCATTGAGTCGCATTGGTAGTGCTTAAAGTGATATATGTTCAAATACATGTATGTTACCTTACCTGTAGTAGGTAAATAGTACTAGAAAATATATCATAACATAATGCAATAGAATAAATAGGCTAATACTCTTGTAACTTACACTGCTCTTACTATAAATATTATCTTAAAAACAAACCAGTGAATAGTAAAATGTAAATAGCAACTGGATAACTCTACTTATAACAAGATCACTGACTAAAAAAAACAGGTCTTGTGAGTCACCGGTCAGGACGACATTTTGAGAAAAGGACATTATGAGCTGAAAAACTTAGAACTAAATGGCGCCACTGTTGGGTGTTCCTTTTTCCTGTGATTGGTCAGTAATCTGTCAATATCAATATCAATGTCAGTTTTGTGTCTTCTCATTGGTCTCTATTGGAACACTCAACAGTGGCGCCATCTGCAATTAGCTTTGCGTTTTTATCCCCATTGTGGTACTGATTGTTGCAGGCACATTCTAAAATGTTTTCTGATATTTATATCACCTTCATTTAGGTAGAGTTCAAGGGTAGAGTCCTTGCTTAGGGTGGACAAAATTCAAAGTTGTTTTAGATAAAATTATTGTTCTGAAGTACCTATAACGAATTGAGATTTCATTATAAGTAAAACTACACCTACTTTGTACTGTTTATTACAAAGATGTATTTAAATAATAAGGGACCTACGCCATAGAGTATAAAAATATTATAAAATTATTATTTTTTTAACATTGAGTTGACGACAGTATTCACTGTACAGTACCTGTCTAGTCTTAAGTTTTAATTTAATTTTATGTTTAAACTAAATAATCAAACAGAACCCACCTATTATTTATTGTTTTAAAACCACGAGAATTGCACATATCCACTGATTTTTGTACATTATTATTTTTTATATTCTACGGATAAAAAAATGACATTCCTTCGCATTTAGTTAACCAACAATAGATTTAATATCAAACATTGTAAATATTTGTATTTAATTTTAGAAGCGCGTGAATGTGCTGTGTTTTCAATAATAATGAATAGATGATTTTTAAATCACAAATTGTTTTATTTAAACGGAGAATATGTTATGCACTGACTGGCCACTATACCGGGTGTAAGGGACAGCTTCCCGCAAACTGATAGGTGTTTCTCAGTCAACGAAAATGAACAACTTTCACCGGGAAATTCTTTCAGGAAAATGAAAAAAAAATGGCTTTTCCATACAAATTTTCTGATCGAGGTGGTCATTTTGTATGGGAAAGTCAACAATTTGTTCTTCTTCTTTGCGAGTCGACTCAGACGTTTATTTGTTTCATTTTCTGAAAAAAAAACCTGGCGTAAGTTATTTAGGCCCGTATTTATAATCAGCTCTCAAGAGTGACAGCGAGTTTGAGTTCGTATCAGAAACGTCATTCCTATACAAAATGACCTATCAAATCCGCACTCGATATTGCTCTCAATCTTGAGATGGCTTTATAAATACGAGCCTTAGTTTCGTTGACTGAGCGACCCCTTAAGTTTGCGGGAAGCTGTCCCTTCTCGTACATTACACCCACTATAATGATCCGAGCAAAAAAAAAAGAGTAGGTAAATAATAACGTTAAAAAAATAAAGACAATAAGGCTAAAGATTAAATAAACAAAAGCATACCATCAACATAGTTCCCGGCTAAAGTATGCGCCAGTAAGAAAGAATTTTTGACCCTTAAATATTTTAGCCTTCGAGAATTCCTTTAAAATTTCTAGGCTAAGAACAAAGACATTCCCGCCTAAGCTTGGAATCCAGATAGATAGATAAACATTCTATTACACTCAATAAATAAATAACAAAGAAACAACATAAAATATACAAAATTCTCAGGACTAAGCAGCTTGAAAAACAATTGACATCTAGGTGCTGATTAAATTTTATACTCAAGTGGCTCAAGTGTTAATTCTTACGACATAGTGACCTGAAATCTAATATTTCTCAGATAAATATAACATACACATACCATACCTACTCACCACCATTAGGTACCTACTGCACCGAGATTTATCGCCTAGTCGACTCTCGGCATCCATGGGAAGACATGGAATGTTATTCCCCTGATAACTTATATTATTAGTTATGATATGAATGATATGAAATCATCATCATCAGCCTGTATCAGTCCACTGCTGGACATAGGCCTCTCCCATGGCACGTCATGACGCCACTCAGCTCGGTCTTCAGGGGTTAAAAACTAAGGCCCGTATTTATAATCAGCTCTCAAGAGTGACAGCGAGTTTGAATCCGTATCAGAAATGTCGTTACAGTACAAAATGATCTGTCAAATCCATACTTAATATTGCTCTCAATCTTGAGATCGCTTTCTAAATACGAGCCTAAGAACTAAATGGCGCCACTGTTGAGTATTCCTTTTTCCTGTGATTGGTCAGTAATCTGTCAATATCAATATCAGTTTTGTGTCTGCTCATTGGTCTCTTATGGAACACTCAACAGTGGCGCCATCTGCAATTAGCTTTGCGTTTTTATCCCCATTTTTTCTGCCCACTTTCTTGCTAACATCATCGCACCACCTAATTTCAGGACATGACATACGACGATCAAATAATAATTTCCTAATTCTGATATTATTATTTGATGTTTCATCAGAAAACCACTACACCGTTCACGGTATGCACCATGCGGGAAGAGGGTATCGCCCTTGGTTAAACAGTTATGGGATTTCGATTAGGATACAATTTGTTATGACCATTGTGCGCCATGGCGAAGGGTCGAATGAGCCCTCGGCATTGTTTTTAAATTAAAAACACATGCTTCTTTGTTATGGGAAACCTATTATCTATTAGAATTCGTTTTGTTTATGGGAATTTAATGGGATATTAGTCTCGTTACTTACAGTTGGAGTAGAATGAAAAAAATAAACGATTTATGTTTTACTTCTTATAGGTTTACGGGGTGTAAGGAACAGCGTACCAAGGTTGCTCAGTCAACGAAACTGAACAACTTTCACCAGGTTAATTCTTTCAGGAAATGTTTTTTTTTTTACTTTCCCATACAAAATGACCACCTCGATCAGAGAATTTGTATGGAAACGCCATTTTTTTCATTTCCTAGTGAATAGCTTCACTCGTATATACTTAAGTCCAAAGAAGAGACAGCAATAATTTTAGTTGAGTTAGTCGTGTCGATACTGAATTGCCCTCATTCTGTTTTTTTTTTAATCGTTCTCAATCGAGTAGGAAAATAGACCACTATACCTACTTAATAAGTATTATAAATTTAAATTATCTTTAGATAAGGTAAAGGTTTCTTGCCTCGTTCCATAGATTAAAGGACATTGCCGACATTTGCCTCAGGCTAAAGCTCCATTTAAGTAAAACAGTATCAATATAAAGGATGTTATCGTCACGACCACGACCTACGACGTTCACGTCACATAGTACCTGCATATTGTCCCGTCGTGACTGGATACGCCTTTTTTAACATTAACAGGATATTGTACCTATAGGGTTTATTACTTGGGCTAGCTATAGGAGGTTAGTTTAAAGAGACCATGGACCTAAATTGTTTTGCAACAAATCTATAGCAACCCCATACATACTCGTAGATGAATAAAATCACGTCTATGTTACCCTACGAGTTATGCAATACTTCATTCAGTCAGCAGATTAATAAATAATACATAATTATTTACGCTGCTACATTTTCTTACTTTTCAACAGATTTTCATCTTTAGACGTAGGTATCATCTTATAACTTATATTATTTTGTTACAAAAATTTATAATAGCTTTTGCTCTCTTTATTTGAGGAGATACTTTCAATATTATGAACGCTAAATAGTAGATTCATAGAAGAGAATCAATTCCCGAGGTAGTTAGACGCCCGAGCGCAGCGAGGGCGGCTATAGTCCGAGAGGAATTGATTCTTCTACCCGTGGCAATGACTCTACTTTTCATTTAGAATATGAGGAAAATAAAACTAGTTGTTAATACAAACTAAGTATTTATTGTTAATAAAGTAGGTACTATTTAAAATTAATAGTCATATTGGTACAATTATTGAAATTAAAAGTAACATTTTTTTAATTTTGTCGCGGCACTCGCATCGCAAGTTTGCGCTAAATTCACACTGGCCAGTGACACTAGCTGGTGAAAAAGTCACGACATTTCATAAAGTTTTTTTTTTAATATGAAAAAAAGTCTTCACAGCTGACAGCAATTCAAGCAGTTCTATTTTTAAAGTTCATTCCCGCCCTAGGGTGGGGATGAAATTTGTATGAGTTATTCCTTCCCTGTGAAAGGAAAGCAGCATCTTCCACCCAATAGTCAGATCAAAACAACACTACTTTCCGAGTATGAGAAATGAAAACAATATTTATTACATTCTTCTCTCTCATACCTACTTACCTACAAATCTTTCTTCATCATCAAATCGATTTCACAACGTGCATTTACCATCAAAATTAGACGAATATTCGCCGTGAATTCCCTTAACTAGTATTAATTGCTTTTCTCTCGCATTTCCGTTGCTTTTACGTTATGTTTATGGAAGAAATTCACGAGAAATTACCAACAATTACCTTTCATTCACTGTTACTGCCCTACGAATTTGATACGATTGTAAAATTATATCCCTGTTCGAGGTGTTTTATTGAACGCGTGGCATCGTATTTCGAAATCAAACTTTTTTTATTCCTGATTTTCGAAAAATGCACTCGAAAAGAAGGAGAAGCGTTTGCATCACGGATAAAAAGATCTTTAAAAATAGAGTAGGTAATACTTTAGTAATAGGTATAGGTACTAAGGAATACAATTCTGCCGGCTACTTATGTAGGTACCTATAGATAGGTATAACATCGGAGTACCTACTTATTTACTGATACTTGATAAGTTCGGCAGATTTACTTACAGTTATTTTCGTCAAAATTAAGTAATTATCGGAACCGGGATGAACACGTTAGAATCGGCAATCTTTTGAGGATCTCGAAAGTGGTCACTTATTTTTATTTTAATAAGCGGTTTCTGAATAAACAGCCACCTTTCAAAGGTGATAACGGTAACGTTTTCTGTAAAAGGAAACTTATTTGGCATAAACCTGACAACATCATTTTGGACCCTACCCTACCTGAAATTAACAATGTTGTTCGTTGTCATCGGTCTTACGATTGTCCACATTTTCAGTGGAAAACCTGCTTATAATATTATACTCTTGTAGAATCCACCACATGCACATACTAGGGATAAAATAAGAACAAAATGTGGTGTACATACTTATTTTTATGGACGTCACTTCGATTGGTATACAAAAATATACTATCGGCTTTAGTACAGGCATAACTAACTACTACACTTACTTTATGTACTAGGTTAGATAGTACTTATTTAGACCAATGACCACTCCAACCTACCAACCTTATTGTCCTACTAAAACAATAATATGGAACCCTAAAAATGAACCCACTTAAAATAGCCATTATTACCTTCCAGGTCCGTAACCCGTACCTTCTACTTAAACTGAAGTTTGTCAGGACATATCGATAGCCATCTGATCTGATAAGCATGATCAACTGTTATGGTGTTGGAACACGAAGGCTGAAGAACGTTTCTGGAAGTCGCCAGGGGTAAGGACATTGGGCGCTTTTCCACTAGACGTCACGTCAACGGCAACGGCGACGGCACGGCGACGATCACGTGACAATATCTATGGGAATCGATGACATGCCGTGACGGTGCCGTACCGTCAAGTGGAAAAGCGTGTCATATAATTTCATTGATTTTCATACATTATCTCACCTACGATATCGTCGACGGTACCGTGCCGTCGCCGTTGCCGTTGACGTGCCGTCTAGTGGAAAAGCGCCCATTGAGGGTGCATTTTAAAAACCCACAGCTTACGGTGAAAAGGGCAGTTGGAGTGATAGACAACATTCTAAAACCTAGAACACTTGACTCAAAAATAGCATTTAAAATTTTAGTAGGTGAAGAAAGGTTATTTTTTAAATTTGGTAATTTACATTATAAAGTGATTTAGCTTTCATAGCACACCTAGGCTCGTATTTATAAAGCGATCTCAAGAGTGAGAGCAATATTAAGTATGGATTTGACAGATCATTTTGTATTGTAATGACATTTCTGATACGAACTCAAACTCGCTGTCACTCTTGAGAGCTGATTATAAATACGGGCCCTAGAGTGCGTAGCATAACATAACAAGGAACCAGGATTAGGATGAGCTGATAAAAAGGATGATCTTTTTACCGACAATCTAAAGTTTCTGCGTTACCCTTGATGTCACATCACAGTCTAATAGGCTATACAATAGGAGACCTCTTTCCATTATAAATCACAACAACAAAAAATTTCAACCCTCAGAAACCTCTTTCCATCAGTTGGCCGATATGCTTGCTTACGTTTGCTAGCAATTTAAATAAATAAATACAGTTAGGTACCTAACAGAAGACCATGCCAACTATCACTTTACACTGCAACAGTGTTAGAACGCATAACACTACACTATGAGGTGATAGTGACACCACAGTCACCACACTTAATGGTTCATGGTACTAACGGTAACCATAGAATGTGGCAAAAACCATAAGAGTCATTACATAGCCTAGCTTATTACGATTTGTGCGGACGGGAAGATTTGGTACGATACACCATAAACACAATTTAAAGTAAACTGAAGTTTGGTCGTTGTTGTTGAAAAGCAACGCTAGATAAGTCTGATATTATTTATTAAAATGCATTTCAAGCACTTGTTTTTGATGCTTTTTTTACAAATCCTTTTCCTCTATTCTCAGTAGTTTAATGGTACAGTTGAATAATTGAGTGTGACTGACAACAACATTTGAGCAAAGATAAGATACTCTTTATTGCATCAAAAAAAAAGTAAATGTACGTATAGAGTCAGGCGTGGCGGAACGACCTTTGTTTGGGTCATTGACGCTCTGCCTAGCCCATTAGGGATAAAGACGTGATTGTATGTTATGTATGTAAAGCGATTTTGAAAACAAAGATTAAACTACTAATTTTAATAGTAGAACACTCTAACTTACAAAAGACCCACAAAAACCTAATTCATAGCTGAAGTGAACATGCCATGAAAGCCCGTGTGTATGGACCCTGGGAAAACAGTCGCAGACGCAACTGTCCAGCACACGTCCGTCAGTCAATCGTCATAACCCGGTAACTGCAGCTGGAGCGACGGTCAATTGAAATGTAGAGATTTCTCCTGGAGACCACAAGTTATGGATAAAATTAAATAGTTACCTAGTGACTTCATGTCTTCCATACTATCTGGCTGATTATCTTGATTGTACCTGATTAGATTACATACATACATACATATAATCACGCCTTTATCCCTTATGGGGTAGGCAGAGCGTAAACAACCTAAACATATATGACGTTCCGCCACGTCTGACAAATTTTGAGGGTTATTTCAGATGGATCTGTATATTGCTATAGTGACAGATTGTCAGCCCATCGCCTAAATTACAATACTGAAACCCTCGAATCCCTTAGCTGTCTTTTACAGCATGCCCGGGAGGATATGCAGCTGGCGCATTCTATGTTTTTCTCTAACTCCCAGTCCAGCATGGAAGGATTAGATTAAGACGTATATATTACTGAAAATAGCTAGGAATATATTTTTATTAAATTCCGTTTCTTTTTATTAATAAATATAGCTATGTAGATCCAGGGAATGGGCAGCAGCGTTCCCTGTGAATGGAAAACTTCTACTGCGCTCACCAACCCGCCTGCCAAGCGTATTGAGTATAGCATATACCCTCGCAATTTCGTGGAGGCCCATGTCCAGCAGTGGACTGTTGTGGCTGACGATGATGATGAGTCAAAATTGAAATCAACACTTGAAAGGAAAATTGAGATTGGACTGGTTTGGTTTGGACACTTTGGACATACAATACAACATTAAGATAGAAGATTATGATAGAAGATATAATACAGTGCTTTAAACCGCATACTTTATTACTGATCTTAGATTATCTATTAAGTTATGGTGGTTATAGAGTTCCATTAGACCTCATTATGATGAAAATTAGATAGCCGACCGAGGTACAATCGTATGCAATTTCTCTTGAGAATGATGCTTCCGTGATGGTAGAATTACTTATAAGTAGGTATATATAGGTAAGGTACTTAGTTGATATCTATTGTAATTCAGAATATTGTTATGTAGCCCCTCGTAGTCTGTGGACGGACCTACTTTTGGATCCAGCCAGTGGCCATGGCCATATATCATCATCAGGTGGACCGTATGCTCGTTTGATAACATTTGGTATGAAAACGTAACTTCGTGAATATTGAAAGATAAAGAGCACTTGATCAAACAAATTAAGTAAGTATATAGGCCCGTATTTATAATCAGCTCTCAAGAGTGACAGCGAGTTTGAGTTCGTATCAGAAATGTCATTTCAGTACAAAACGACATGTCAAATTCATACTTAACATTGCTTTCAACCTTGAGATCGCTTTATAAATAAATACGAGCCTTAGACTAATGTAGGGATGGGCCGGCCGATGGGAAAACGTAAGACTGAAGTTTTGCATTGTGAACGGAGAACTAACCAGTGAAATATTTCGTTGTTTTCCATAATAGGCATTTGCGGATAGACTTGACTGCCTTTCTACATACATACATAAAATCACTCCTGTATCCCTAATGGGGTAGGCAGAGCAAAAACGACCTTAACATAGGTTGTTCCGCCACGTCTGACATGTTTCGAAGGCTAATACTACAGATGATGACTATGTATATTGCTATAGTGACGGATTGTCAGCCCATTGCCTAAATTGCAATACACTGAAACCCTCGATTCCCTTAGCTGATTTTTACTGCATGCATGGGAGGAGATGCAGCTGGCACATTCTACGTTTTTCTATCACTTTCAGTCCAGCATGGAAGCAACCTAGCCTGCCTAGCTATATTGTACAATAATACTTATTTAAGTTGGCAGTTCCCTTTACTAACTCTCATTTCAAAATTAATACCTATGTAACTTTAGTTTTAGTCAAAGCACGAATGAACAAGAATCCTACCTAACAATAAATATTATCCATAGATTACCATACAATTTCCCATAAATATTGCTCAATGGGTAGCAAGCAGAGTGAAGAAGCGAATTAGTAACGGATATCAGAGTAACACAAAACCGTCGAGTAGGTATGTGTGTTTGTTTATTAAGCCTGAACCAATAGTGTTTTATGTAGATGACGTGTTGAGTAACTTTATGATAATTTATATGAGTGTTTATATTATGCATTTTTATATGTTGAGAAATTGTATTTCGTAGAGATAGGTACAGTCAAGTTGAAAACGTTTAGGTACTGGTATTTATATGCAAAAGAGTAGTTCGTAAATACTTATGCAGAGGAATGTTATTTTTTTATTATAAGAGAGCTAAGTGACTTCTATTTTATTAACGTTTACACACGGAGCAGATATAAGTAGGTAAGTATGCCCGTCTGTATGCCGCGCCTGTGTGAACTGTGAAAACCTTAGTTTTTCACCTATTAACATGAAATTTGTAGTCGTGAAATCTTAAAATTAAAATGGAGGTTTCTTTGAAAAAAAGTCTGAAAAATTTCTGTCTTGAGATATTTGCATTCAAATCATCTTCCTAGCCTTTTTCCGTATTTCACGGGGTCGGCTACCTAATCTAGGGGATTGAACGAGGGTACTGGTTTTTACACAGAGCGACTGCCATATATCTGACCTCCACAACCCAGAAGGGAAACCAGACCCAATCCTAGATTAGGTTACACACAACCTTCGAATATCTTCGTAGGTGTGAGCAGGTTTCCTCACGATGTTTTCCTTCACCGTAAAAGCGCCGAATAAACGTACATATGAAATTCGAAAACCGAAAAACACATTGGTACGTGGTGGGATTCGAACCACGACCTCCTGCACAGAAGGCCGCGGCCCTATCCACTACACCATCCGCGCTATTTGCATTCAAAGTTGCAGTATTTATCACAAAGATCCAGTCATATCTTCAAAACTATAAATGCAAAAAATATTAAAAAAAATATGGAATATAGCTCTTTAGTTGTAGTTGCAATGAAAACTATAACGAAATTGTAGCATTTATAGTTTACGAAATATTTAGGAAAAATCGGTTGATAAAAACTACTTAATCTGTAAAGGTGAAATGATCCTTATACAGCTTTTGTATAAGCTTGAATCAAATTTTGAAGATAATTATGTTATTATAAGGCTACGTAACCCTGCATATGGGCGTGTCCGACACGCTCTTGGCCATTTTTTTTAAGTTATCATTTCCTGAAAGGATCTCTTTGTTTGTACCCGGTTCAACTGTATGCCTGCTTTGTGTACTTATCTGTACCTTCCTCATCTCCCAAATGGAAGATTGTAGTGTATAAATGTAGCGACGGGATGGTAATAGAATACTGAATATGCTAATGTTTCGATAATGCACCTTATTATTCGTTATCTTTATTAAATGGTGGCGTTTAGATATTATTACGAATGTATCGTAATGTTGAATGTGGAGTTTAGAGGCACTTATTATGACGAAACACTATGCGTATATTTTTTCTTCAATGCTGGACTGGGAGCGAAAGAAAGTGTGTTTTATTTTAACCTAACACGTTTGCATAAACCTTTGTAATTCCTATATTTTGGAGAGAAGAAAAAACCCATGAATAGTTTAATTATTTATAAATTTATCATGTCACCTCCCATCTCTCGAGGCTTTGTAGACGCGTTGTGAGCCGCCGCGATGCGCACGCGCATGTAAACAAACAGACACGTTTCACCGGTCTAATCCACTGTTTGAGTTTTTACTGCCAAGGTTGGGGTTACAGTCAAAATTTCGTTTCAGACATTTACTGTTTAGATTTAAATTTAGAGTCGGTAGGTACTATAGGGCATAGGTTAGGGTAACTCGGGTAAATTCATAAATAAATTGAAATACTGATGGTTTAAGAAGCATACCTTCTTGTGGTAATAACTTATAATTAAATAAATAAAATAAGCAAGATTAAACCCTGCCATTCTTACTTATTCTGTGGCCGCGTCGAAATTTAGATAACTACGAGAACCTACTTAATTTCTCAAAATAGGCAAATCGCTCAAATAACGGCTGCAACACATATTATTTCTTTTAACTTTACCTGCAACATTATAATTAGATGTACAAACAAGAAAGAACGGAAGCTCAAACAAAGATCGTCTATCCCGGCTCACCCAAACTGGTAAATCTTTTACAAATAACCATTAGATTGGAAGTAGAGGTATGTAATGGTAAACAAACAGTCAAGCCGACCGATGACTATCTACAAATAAGATCGGACTCAAAACAATTAGCTAAGCTAGGTAAAGCTAACAGAAATGAAATGTTTTGATTTTGTACGGGATACAGCTACAAGATGTCTTTGTGAGATATTTTCCAATTTGGTTAGAATAATTGCAGGCTGCATCACCTGAAATGCGTGCTTCGGAGGGCACGTTAAGTCACGGTTCTTGGTCGCTGTTTTTGATAGTGGTCGGCCGGACATCAGAGTTCCTCGGGTTGAACGCCGACTCGATAAGGAAGAAAACTAGCATAACTTTCGTTACAAATCAACAAACTGTATAAACCATGATTGCGAAACGCCATAAACTCTTATCATAAACCTTTCATTAACACTAATAATAATAATCCCGACCGGCCTTTTTATCAGCACCATACCATTGGCTAACATTCGTTGTAAATTAACCCAAGATTACTTACGCTACGAACTTTTAAGATTTCACCGTTGCCCACCCACGATGGTTTAAAAATCATAAATTTAAAGATGGCCGAGCGAGCGCGCGCTTTTGTCCTTTTAAATTGGGTGCTTTATCATTCAAGTTTTACGTGTAAAGAAAGATTAGAATAGGGATTTTAATGTGGTAATTTCAATTGAAGCATTTAATAATTTAGATAGCATCATTTTTTTTAACGTCAGTTGTTTAAGTTAACGTCTTACACAGTTGTTAAATAGTTTTCCCAGTGAGTTTTCCTTATGAGCGGTCATTATTATTTTTAAAGCCTACCATTACCTGATTACCTAGATCTTCTTCTGAAATAACAAGAATAGAGAGGTAGAGGTACATTTTGGAGAGCTTAATGTCGCTACAATCTTGTGCGACTTTATGTCGATTTTGATGCTCTTCAAAGTGTATCCGCCTGACCTGGAGCCTGTAGCCACCTGCCGCCGCCAGGGCCCCGTTATATCAAACTACAGGATATACCTAAAATAGGTAGCTTAATAATACTGCCGCACAATTTTAAAACACAGTAAGTACGTTTTGGTAGTTCGCTGCAAATCGCAATTTAAGTTTTTATTCTTATTTTTTTGGTCACGCTCTTATTTTTAACATTTACATAAGAAAAAAGCACTTTTCTAGTAAAGAAAATTAAGCAGATTATGATTTTAAAAATAAATAGATGATTTTTTCACATTTAAGGGGTAATTAGACGTAAAATCAATTTATATTACATAAACAATCATAATAAATATCAAATATCCTACGCATAAACGCAGTGAATGCTGTTACTTACTGTACTTATACGTAGGAAGAGCCAATACTGTCTACAGTGAGATCACTTACTGCATTTATAGTTTGGAACCTAAAGAAAATAAGGATCTTTAACCTTGACTTTAGTGCAGTGATTAAGAAGAAACGATGCATACTTTGATTTTAAATTAATAAGTTTCCTGTCACAAAATAATAAATATTAAGGTGTTGGGTTTATAAATTGAAAGGTCTACCTTCTTTGAGAGGGTTTTACCAATTTTAAGTTCTTTAATTTAAAATTTGAAAATTGTAGGATGTTTCGGGTAGTGTCTCTGTTAATAACCACATTGAAAAGGTCAATATGAATGGTTTAAAATCCACTAAAAATACAATGTTTTTCATAAATCAAATGGCCTTTATTGCGGAATAATTTTTCTTGACAGATAATCCTATAGAAAAACGTAGAATGTTCCAGCTACCCTTCCTCCAGGGCATGCTGTAGAAGTCAACAATAGGCGATAGGCTGACATCCTGTCTTTAAGTAGGTAAAGCGATACAAATGTCCTCAATATTTTGTCAGACGTGACTAAAACGCATAGAATAGGCATTTCACGCTCTATCCTAACATACCCCATACGGAATACAGGCGAAACTTCACGTAGGTATGTGATTAATTGATAAATACTTAGATCTTACATGGTGGACTGGGAGTGATAGAAAAACATAGAATGTTCCAGCTGCAACTTCCGAGCCTGCTGCAAAAACCAGCTAAGGGGTTCGAGAGTTTCAGTATATTTTAATTTAGGCGATGAGCTGACAACCTGTCACGACAGAAATATAAAATGCTATCTTAAACAACCCCCAAAACTTGTCAGACGTGGCGAAACGACCTTTGTTTGGGACGTTGACGCAGTGACTACCCCATTAGGGATACAAGCGTGATAGAACAGATTACTTATAAGCGCAGCAGTGGGGCGCCCAGAGTGATAAAATGTATTTTATGTATGTATGTGTATGTACCTGTCAACGTTAAGTGCCACTCACTGTATTTATGCTAAGGATTTCTTTGAAAAGTTATTTTCTCAGGTACAAATAAAATGTATTTGTTGCACTTACTGCGTTTATACCTAGTTTATTCTATATTCGTCTTATGATTTTCTTTATTTACTTTGCAGTATGATCAGTTACTGTGTTCTTGTTATGCATATGCGACTTATAAATGAACATACTGCATTTATGGCTGATTTTGGCTAAAATTTTTTTTGTTTGTAGACGAGATGGCGAAAAACGGGTTTTTGATTCGGGAAGATAAAAATTTTGTGATTTCAGAAATATAATAATCCAAAAATTGAAAAAATGTACTTACTGTGTTTTAAAATTGTGCGGCAGAATAAATTTCTGTGTTGCTTACTAGGTAAAACTCTGGCACGGTAGGGTTCATCGGGTTGTTGTTCGATTCAAAAACCCGCTCGATATGAAGAAGAAGCAGAAGAAGTGAACGACGCCGCACGACTATTTTTGTGCAAAATGACTTGTTTCCATGCTAAAATTTATTTAAAAAAACTGCTGAAACTGACAGCTGTCACTGTCATGTCCTTTCGATTGCCTATTGGCAATTTTTGGGAAAAAGTTTTATGTTTTAGTTTTTGAACGCATTGTGATAAACAAGAATTTTTATAAATTTACTTGCCTTTGAATTAGATTTGTCCACAAAATAAATTGCCATATTCACCCTGAATTTGAACATTAAACTTCTATTAAATTTATGTTGAGTCACGATGATCAAATAAGTAATTAGACCTTACATAGGTGCTTGCTTACTATAATTATGACTCAACTATGCAAGAGTGATGAGGTAACTTTCAATAATCTCTCCTCATATATAGCTTAGTGGTTAGAAAAGTGAATAAACTAAAGCAAAAATAAAACATGGATAAATTCTTTGATAATTTAAAAGTCTTGTGGTCAAAAACCAACCGGTTCCACAGAGGTATGTAACATTCTTTTTTACAGCAACTTAATTTCAGTGTTTGTAGGTATTTTATTAATATCTCCATTAAAACCTTATCTTAAGTTTACATAATGTCTTAAAACACTTTTTTTTTTATCTTGCAAATCTTATTTTATTCTGTACTATTTTCTTTGCAGTGTTCCTCATATTTGTGCTAATAGAACTGAGGCTTCTGCCCGGAACTAAATACGGTTTCTACTGCAACGACCCGGCTCTCTCGTACGGATTCACCGGGGACACCATTACGTTAGCTTGGTTAATGTCTATGTGTTGCTTAACTCCTTTAGCTGTTGTAAGTACTAATTTAATAGACTATAGAGACATGGTTTGTGTAACAACGCTATCAAAGGCAGCGACCAAGAAGAAAGGCTTAAGGCTCTTTAAAGCACCAATTCTTTTTTTTTAAAACAATCAGGTGATTCAGCCTGCATTGTCCTAACCAAACTGGGGGAAGTGAGAGTTTTCCCATGGGCATAATATTATGTTTTACAGCAGTCTAATCACAGTTCACTAGAAACAATCACAGTCCACTTGAACCAATCACAGTCCACTTGAAACAATCACAGTCCACTTGAACCAATCACCATGATGATAAAAAGATTAAAATTACTTTAACAATATTAGTATACAAAAGGTACTTACTATTTGCTACTGATTTTATTATTGTTTTATTTTCAGATGTTAATAGTGGAAAGAATATATCACAATTCAGATAAAGACAGACCGAACAAAAGAGCATGGCGATGGCACAAAGACTACTTATTTGGATTTATATTGAACCTATGTACCGTTCATATTTTAAAGCATATTGTTGGATCTCCAAGGCCACACTTCTTTGATACGTGTATGCCACATGAAGCTAAGACTTGTGAGGGGTAAGCAGAGATTTTGATCATTTATTAATTTGGAAATTGTTGTATTTGTTCTATTTTTATACTATAGAAAAAGAAAGGGGATGCCTTTGCCCAGCAGTGGCACAGTTTAGGCGCAGAATATTAGATGGGCGCCCGCCGCGTAGGCTAGTATAATAGCGTAGGCTAGTATAATAACTATAGGCTAGCATGGGAAATGTTATAATTTTAAATTCAGAAAATGGATGAAAATGGATCGAACCATTTTCTGAATTTGAAATACAAATACAAATCACTTTATTTCCATACAAATAACATTTAAATTATAACATTTCCCTCCTGTCCTTTTTCCAACTTGTGTGGTATTTTTATACCCTATCCTACTATTATAATATCACAAAACCTGATAAAATATAAAATAAACTCCAACATAAATAAAATCACGCCTTTATATCTTACGGGGTAGACATAGTATCAACAACCATACCAACTGCAATCAAAAATTTGTTTTGCAGATCAGAGTTTATATCAAGATACACTTGTTCAGTGGAGCAGAAGCGGACCTGGGATTCAGATAGGAGTTTCCCATCTGGACACACTTCTCTTGCTATTTATGCCGGCCTTTATATCATTGTAAGTTGAACAAAGTATGTACTAGTTTGCACTATAAGTAGAAGTTCAAGAAAAAACGAATTCTCAAATTATTAAAAGAGAAAACTTTATCTCAATACATAAAATTAGGCCGAGGTCTATATCTCTTTCTAGTGATGCAGAGCGTTATTCACTTATTTAATAAAATTTTTGCGACATCTTTAAAATTACAAGTGGCATTTTTGGTAAAATTACTTAATAATTTGTAAGTTCTGTTCTGTTCTCATTGTTATAAATCAGCCCATCAAATTTATTGAAATACACATACCAAAAGTTATTGATAATTTTTCCGGTAGGTACTATAATATTTTGGTATCTCTTTCCAGTAGATAATCCAGTCCTGTCCAGTACTATAATATTTCGATGTCTCTAATAATTCCAGTACTACCTCCACCGGCGCGCACCTCCGCACATGCGCGCGCGCTTATACGCTCAGCTGCTGAGCGGCGCATGCGCGGTGTGGTGCGCGGCGTCGCGGCTGACGGACAGACGACATCACTGGTGGGACGTGGCCGCCGGGACAGTTATTGGAGTTATATCTCTATTTCACACAGTAAGTAGTTTGTGATTGGTGTTAAAGTTAGAACTCGAATAGACTGTCATTGGTTCAAACCAAATGAACTGTGATTTGATCGAATGGACTGTGATTACGCTCAAGTAGCTATGATTGGCCTCAAGTGAAATATGATTGGAAATCACAGTCTAAGTGATTGATCTCATGTAGATTGTGATTGGTCTCAAGTAGACTGTGAATAGTCAAGTGGATTGTGATTGGTAGAAATAGACTTGTGATTGGTTCAAGTTGTCTGTAATTGGTCCGAACAGACTGTGATTGGTCCAAGTAGTCTGTGAGTGGTAGCTTATACGCTCAGCTGCTGATCGGCGCATGCGCGGTGACAGGCGACTTCACTGGTGAGACGTGGCCGCCGGGACACCTATTGGAGTTATATCTCTACACTCTACTTCATACTATAAGTGGTCTGGAATTGTTCTACAGTAGATCGTGATTGGTCCAAGTGGAGTATGAGTGACCTCAAGCAAACTGTGATTGGCTTCAAGTAGACTGGAATTTGTCCAAGTGGATTGTGATTTGTTTCAATTCAAGTAAACTGTGATTGATTCAAGCGGACTGTGATTTGACAAAGTGGATTGTGATTGGTCTAAGTGGCCCTAAAACAAGAAGGCTATAGGGTCTCAGGTCTTTAACCATTACTACCTAATTCTTGTCTTAACAACATACATCATCATTTACTGCAACATACATCTGTCTTTATTTAACTATTGTATTGTTTCAGATCCATTATTTGTGCAGACATTTCGAGTGTAGATCACAAACCGTCTCAGAAGTCACCAGCATTGAAGATAACAGCGTTCCTCTAACAGAAACTACCATTTAGCCTACACTAAAGTATTTTATTGTTATATACAATTTGCTTGAGATTCTGGATAAGCAAAGTCAAGCAAGAGGCCAAATGTGCAAATTTTTTAAGAGCGTCTTATCTACTCACGAAACTGAACAACTTTACTTATTAACTTTTTTTGCGAAATATGAAAAATTAAAGAATGTAACTTCCTATAAAAAAATTACTCATCCCAAATGCTCGTACGATCATGGTCACATTTTCAGATTAACTAATAAGAAAAGTTGTTCAGTTCCATGAGTAGAAAACACTCTTGCACATATTTTAAAATGACCTTACTAGGTATTTATATGAAGTAGATTTTTTATAACATGCTACGTACATAACATTATATTAGTGGGTTGCATTGCTTCGCCAGGATAAAATTCCGTCACGAAGTATTTATGTTGTCTTTGGAAGAGGTATGGTTTGGGTTAGTTTAGCTTTTCGGTGTCTCGACGTTGGTTAGATCTCGAAGTATTTTTGATTTCTTACTAGTCATTAAGTACATATAGTTTATAAAAGATTGCTTTTTTTTTATAAAACCTTCATGCAAATAATTATATTATCAAGTCTGAAAATAAACATTTAGATATTATATTTTCCTCCAATTAATATTATAAAACATTCCATTTAAAATACTTATAATGGGTGTAAGGGACAGCGTCCCGCAAACTGATAGGGGTTGCTCAGTCAACGAACCTGAACAACTAGCACCATTTTTTTTTTCAGGTAATGAAAAACAAATTTTGCCTTTCCATACAAATTGTCTGATCGAGGTGGTCATTGAATGATTTGTAAATGATGCTGTAAGCTCCCCAAATAAAATAAAATTTTGTATGAAAAAGCAATTTTCTTTAGATAGATAGATTAAACCTTTATATTTCTTTGACTTGACTTGGCTGAGCAACCCATATCAGTTTGCGGGCGCTGTCCCTTACACCCCGTATAATTTAATAAGGGACAGAATGTAGAAAAATATAAGTATTTAAAGAGATTGAAACTGTATTTTATACAAAAAAAGGTTTAATAAAACATTTTTGTTTAAAATCAGTATTTTTATTCGCCAAACTTAAACCTCCCTTATAAATAAAACATAAAACTTTAAATAAACGATATCCATACATCCATAGTGGAATATAATTAGGTAAGTAAATGCCTATCAAATACATAATGTTTGAATGTTGCAAATTATAACTAAAATAAATTACTACAAGCAAAAAATACATCCAGGGAATATTCATTTTATATACCTTAGAAGGTGTATAAGGAAAAGAAAGGAATTTCGTGAAGTTAAATGTGTTGGTAAAACTTAAAAGAGAAGTATTTTAATTTTTAAATTACTTATTTTAATTATTTTTTTGATAGTAAGCTATTGCAAAAAATCGTTTAAACGACAAGTTAATTATATATTTTAGCAGTATTTTGGGCATTTTTAAAAGTTGATCTATTATAAACAGACAAAATAACCGGGTGATGAAATAGTCTTTTATGTTCAAAACTAAGTCTTATTTAATTATCTAAGGAAGTTTCTGATTTTGCAGTTCAAATTGTGTAGTCAAAAACTATTTTGTAAGCTTGAGTAGCTAACAAAAAAATACCCTGTAGGGTACACTATACTTAAAGGGATGTGACGAAAAAGCGTCTCTGTACCTGATTGTCTGATAAGACGATTTCATACTATGTAATTAAGCTTGCATGTGTGTTTGTGTTTCGTCCCATCCCTATTTGAAACGATAGCTTAAAGTTTAAGCAAGTCGCTGTCCTCCGAGAGGGTCTTGTCTTTAATCAGCGAGTTGAGTTTGTCGATGAGCGCCTGTACGGACATCTCGCCGTGCACCTTGTTGTCGCGGGTACGCACGTTCACCGTACCGGAGTTCTTCTCCCGGTCGCCCACCACTGCAAACGACATTTTATCCATAAGCTTTGGTCTTCACACATGCCATTAACACACATTCCCAGCATCCATTTCATTAACACACATGCCCAGCACACATTCCGTTAACACACATTCCCAGCACCCATTCCATTAACACACATTCCCAGCACACATTCCATTAATACACATTCCCAGCACACAGGCCACTAACACACATTCCCAGCACACATGCCAATAACACACATTCCCAGCACATGCCATTAACACACATTCCCAAAACACATGCCAATAACACACATTCCCAGCACATGTCATTAACACATATTCCCAGCACATGCCATTAACACACATTCCCAAAACACATGCCAATAACACACATTCCCAGCACATGCCATTAACACACATTCCCAAAACACATGCCAATAACACACATTCCCAGCACATGCCATTAACACACATTCCCAAAACACATGCCAATAACACACATTCCCAGCACATGCCACTAACATACATTCCCAGCACACATGCCATTAACACACATTCCCAGCACACATGCCATTAACACAAATTCCCAGCACACCATTTATTTCTCGGCTAATGCTACTCACCGAGAATGTAGTTGAACTGCGCGAGTTGAGCATTCCGCACTTTCTTGTTGAGCGTGTCGCCCGCGTCCGTGTCCACCTCCGACATGAACCCAGCCTCGAACAACTGCTTGTTCACCTGGTAATGAGAAACAGATGTATTTTTAGTAGAAAAAGACTATAAACAAGCATAAGGCTTCTTTGTTGGTAGTGGAATCGCTAGAGTTCATTCATCAATGAATGTTTATAAACTTGCGGTTTGGATGAAGGGGAAAGAATAAGAATAGAAAAAAGAAGAAAGGGCAAAGTAAACTAGAGACAGAAATAATGTAGAAAAAAGAGCAAAGAAATGGTAATAAGGATGAACCAAAATGAGATAATAATAAAAAGTAAAGAGATTCGCTTACGTGTTCTGCGTACTCATCGAAAGCGGGACCAACTGGCACAACGCACACCTATAAAAAAGAATACGGCATTTTATGGTTGTTACTACAATACAACCCAATCAGTAAAAATATGCAGTCAGTTTTTTTTTTCTATTTGATTTATTGAAGCTGGTTTGTATATTTTACCTGTCTCGGAGATAGCCAGAAGGGCCACTTCCCTGCGTAGGACTCGCTGAGGATGGCGATCATGCGCTCCACCGAGCCCAGGATCGCGCGGTGGATGATCACTGGACGCTTCTTCTCGCCATCATCACTGAGGGGGAAACATTATCGTTTAGTTAGTTAGATAACGGTAAGGTTCGTCGGCAGGTACGGAAGGGTTCGTCGGGAGGTACGGGAGGGTTCGTCGGAAGGTACGGAAGGGTTCGACGGGAGGTACGGAAGGGTTCGACGGGAGGTACGGGAGGGTTCGTCGGCAGGTACGGAAGGGTTCGTCGGGAGGTACGGGAGGATTCGTCGGCAGGTACGGAAGGGTTCGACGGGAGGTACGGGAGGGTTCGTCGGGAGGTACGGAAGGGTTCGACGGGAGGTACGGGAGGGTTCGTCGGGAGGTACGGGAGGGTTCGTCGGCAGGTACGGAAGGGTTCGTCGGGAGGTACGGGAGGATTCGTCGGCAGGTACGGAAGGGTTCGTCGGGAGGTACGGGAGGATTCGTCGGCAGGTACGGAAGGGTTCGTCGGGAGGTACGGGAGGATTCGTCGGCAGGTACGGAAGGGTTCGTCGGGAGGTACGGGAGGATTCGTCGGCAGGTACGGAAGGGTTCGACGGGAGGTACGGGAGGGTTCGTCGGGAGGTACGGAAGGGTTCGACGGGAGGTACGGGAGGGTTCGTCGGGAGGTACGGGAGGGTTCGTCGGGAGGTACGGGAGGGTTCGACGGGAGGTACGGGAGGGTTCGTCGGGAGGTACGGAAGGGTTCGTCGGGAGGTACGGGAGGGTTCGTCGGGAGGTACGGAAGGGTTCGTCGGGAGGTACGGGAGGGTTCGTCGGCAGGTACGGGAGGGTTCGTCGGGAGGTACGGAAGGGTTCGTCGGGAGGTACGGGAGGGTTCGTCGGGAGGTACAGGAGGGTTCGTCGGGAGGTACGGAGAGTTCGTCGGGAGGTACGGGAGGGTCCGTCGGGAGGTACGGGAGGGTTCGTCGAGTCAGGCCAGGAGTCAGATCAAATTTACTCACCTAATGTAGCTAAGGTTAAATCTCTCAGGCAGCTGGAAGTCCAACTGTATGGTGGCGCACTGGTGGGACCTCCTCAGCGCGTCCTGTATGGTGATGTCTATCTTGGGTCCGTAGAAGGCTCCGTCACCCGGGTTCAGTTGCCACGGTTTGCCGAATTTGTTCAGGGAGTCTTCTAAAGCCTGAAGAATTAAAATACTGATTCATTATACGTGTATACGATACGATACGATTTGGGAAATTATTCCCAATTCAGTTAGGACAATGAAGGTTGCTGACTGGCATTAAGGTCATAGATTTGCGATCTGAAATTACGAACCAAAACATTTTTGACAATGAAGATATATAAACATCACCCTTTGTTCTAGAAAAGGACAGAGTGCGCATTCAGGCATTGGTTGGAAGAGTACAATACTGTTAAACAGACTTTAAGACACTTTTTAACATTTGCAAAACATAGTATTTGATTCTACAATCACTTGCTTGTACCTTCTCAGCTTGGTTCCAGGTTTCAAGGTCGCCAAGATACTTCTCCGGCCTCGTGGAGAGCTTCAGCTGGAACGTGAACCCGAACGTCGAGTACACGCACTCCAGAAACTCCAGGCACCCGACCTGCGAACAAAATAATAACTTTTAAGATATCTGGCTCTGTATTAAGTCAACTGGCATCGTCTCCAGTCAACTGGCGCCATTGTAAGTCAACTGGCAACATCACGATTCAACGCTGGCACCATCGAAAGTAGTGAACCGGCGCCGTCAACTAGCACCATCTCTAGAGTCAACTGGCGCCATTATGAGTCAACTGGCGCCATCTAAAGTCAACTGGCATCGACTCCAGTCAATAGGCGCTGGTTAAACCTAGAAAAGCCTCTACAATTTTACCATTTCCTTCTCAATCTGGTTTGGCATGCAGAATATATGCGCGTCGTCTTGTTGGAACCGGCGCACGCGCGTGAGGCCGGTGAGCGCGCCCGACAACTCGTTGCGGTGTAACACACCGAAGTCCGCCATACGCAGGGGCAGCTCCCGCCATGAGCGCGTGCGCACGTCAAACATTAGGCTGGAATATAAATATATTCTTTAAGAAAGATTTACGATCAGACAAATTCTGATATAAGTTCAGGTTAGACCGCAGGCGGCAGTTTTAGTATATTTTTGAAAACTTTGCTTTTGACAACTTTGTCGTAGTAAGAATGTAATACAAATAATCAATAAAACTGTCGCATCGCGTCTGACCTTTAGTTTAAGCAGTAAATATAAATTAATAATTACGTTTGCGACAAGAGACGCAAAATCGCACCTTCGATAAATTGCGATATCATACCTTCAATAAATAGTTTGATGATGGCCAATGATAATCAAGAAGACTATTCTAAAACCAAACTATCGCTTCCTACAGGGAAATTTAAGATGGTGTCAATAATGATATCTAATATGGCCTTGATCCCAAAATCCAAGATGGCGCCGATGACAAAATTCAAGATGGCGGCGATAGCAAAATCCAGGATGACGTCACAAACAAGATTCAAGATGTCGTCGTTGAAAAGAATATCTAATCTAGAAGAAATATAGACCAGCTCACCAATGTCCGGGGCAGTTCATCGGTTTGAGCGCGAAGGTCTCCTTCTCCACATCGAATGAGAACATGTTCTCGGCGTAGTGCGCCCAGTGGCCCGACGTCTGCCACAGCTTGGCGTTGTACATGTTGGGCGTTACTACCTCTTGGAACCCTCGGGACCTGGGAATAAGTGCATTACGCAGTTTTAGGAATGGTATAGGAGTAAGAAATCTTTTGTGGTCCACTGCTTGTGGATAAATCCAGCGATCATAATTTAAGTGATGAACTATTCTATAAGGAGCCACCTAGCTTGCATCTTTGTACCGCCCTTGCAGTGTTCTATCGTCGGAGTGTTGCGAATGCCATTAAGCCTGGTTTACACGGTGCGAGCTGCTGGCTAGCCATTAGACAGCTACTCGGCTTGTTGACTCGCACGCTAGTAGCTCGGCTCGCCTTGCTGTCCACACGACGCGCAGTAACTGCCGTCCAGCCTTGCGAGTGGCCACGATGTCGAATGAAATGCACGTTGCTGGCGGGCAAGCAGGCGAGTGAAAACAAAAAATTTTGAAGTAAATCGGATGCGAGTTACTCCTACTCGCACGTGCGAGTTACTCGTAAGTGGCGTCCAAACAATACGAGTTACTGCAGTGCAGCTACTCAGCAGGCTGACTCGCACGCTAGCTCGCACCGTGTAAACCAGGCTTAAGATGTCTACATGGGATCGCTGGTCACTGTTAGACTAGACTTAAGGATGTTGTGGAAGTTTTCTATTTCTTTCTATGCCAGACTGAAGCGATTAAAAGAAACAGAATGTGCCAGCTGCTTCTCCTCCTGAGCTACTTTAAAAACTAGCAAAGGGATTTGAAGTTTTCAGCGTATTTGGTTGGGCAATGAGCTGACCTGTCACTACAGCAATACGGTATAGATCTATTAGTTGACAAATACCTGTACTGTTCCCGTATGAAGCTAACGAGCGTGTTGTATATATGTGCGCCGCGCGGCTGGAAGAAGCACGATCCCGGAGACAGCTCGTGGAAGAAGAATAGCTCTTGCTCCTGTTAGAATAAGGTGAGTTTTAACTAAACAGCCTGCATTTTTACCTATTTCGGATTTACAAGAGTAGAAAGTTTTGAAAATACGGCCTGATCAAGAAAGTGAACTGAGTAATCCTGGCACAAAATTATTTCAAATCTAAAGGGGTTAAAAACTGAGAACTAAATGGCGCCACTGTTGAGTGTTCCTTTTTCCTGTGATTGGTCAGTAATCTGTCAATGTCAATATCAATGTCAGTTTTGTGTCTTCTCATTGGTCTTTTTGGAACACTCAACAGTGGCGCCATCTGCAATTAGCTTTGCGTTTTTATCCCCATTCCAGATGCTGTGGACAGCAAAATCCAAGATGGCGATGACAAATAAATCCAAAATGGCGTCGTTGTATTAGTTAGGGAAATTAAAGATGGCGACCTCTTCTCTTCTTCAAATTGTTTGGGCTTCGGCATATCTGCTACAGGATTTCGACCATAGTCACTTACCCTGCCAATCTTCCTATGGTCCCTCTTAGCCGCTTCCTCTTGTATAGTTTCCCACTCTTTGAGCTGCTTAGGTTCCGGGAACGACACTCCATAAACTCGCTGGAGGGTTTCCGCGTCTGCTTTACCCTCCCAGTAGGTGGAGGAATTCTGTAGACCAAATTGAGTTGTCAGTATATGTTTTGTGATTCTCACAGTTGTTTACTACATATTTCAATGGAACATGGATCGTGCGACCGACACAGGGTAATTTGATTGAACTTACCAACCAAATCTGAACAGATATTAATTTTTACAGTGCAGTTCTTGAAAATCCTCTGAAATATGACAGACTTACCTTAGTAACTTTGACAGCTTTGACTTTGCCGGTGTGTCTGACGTGAGGGCCTCGGCACAAGTCAATCAGTGGTCCACATCTGGAAAGAAATCATGGTTTCCAGTCATTTAGTGCTGGTGTCAAACGAGGTATATGATAAATAAGATAACATCGCAATATAGCATCGCAGGTAAGCTCTAGCCACTCGAACCTCAGACCTAGAGGGGTAGGCAGAGCATTAACGTACCTGTATACGGTGGTGGTGGGGGTGTTGACCTTCTCGTTGAGAATGCGCACTTTGAATGGGTTATAGTTGAACATCTCCAATAGTTGCTCCTTGGTAAGCTCCAGCCGCTCGAAGGGCTGCTTCTCTTTTGCGATCTTCTTGATCAAACCTTCTAGCACGTTGAAGTCTGATGATGAGATCTAGGAAAGGGAGGCAACGAATAAATATTTTTGTTTTTAAATCTGATAAGTATACCTTTTTATTTGTTTTTATTCACCTCTGTTTTTTTTTCCTAGCAAGTGTTGTTTTCCTACATAAAGCCAATTTTATTGATTTGGTTTTGATATATTAGGAAGAAAAATATAAAACCAGTTAGCAAACCTAATGAAATACTAGAGTAGAAACACATATCTTTTAAATATAGGTAGGTATGAAAAAACTTACCCCTTTTTCTGGGTAAAACATGTCGTAGTAGAATCCTTCCTCGATAGGTGGACCATAGCAGAGACATCCACCATATACCTGGAGCAAAATAATAAGGACATCATGAGAACAGTTATATACGGGGTGTAAGGGACAGCTTACGAAAACTCTCTCAGCTCAGTCAATGAAACTGAACAACTTAAGCCAGATTTTTATTTCAGGAAATGAATAAATATCATTGTTTTCCCCCTGGGAATCGATCCCAGGACCTCCAGATCGAGAGCACATGGCTCAGACCACACTCAGACCACAAGCCCACGGAGGCAGTTACCTAACAAAGTGATACTATAATTGAGGGGCAAATTAGGCATTACGAATTCCTGGAATGTAAGTGTCCCAAAAAGTCAATACAGAAGTAGCAATTTAATATTATTCCTCACCCTCTCCATAGCCTCACCCAACATGTGGGCGGAGGAGTGCCAGAACACAGCCTGAGCATCCGTGTTGTCCCAGCGGAGCAACTCTAACTTGCAGTCACCTTCTAACGGACGGTCCAAGTCCCATAACTCATTGTTCACTCGGGCAATGATGGTGGAATCTGCTAGGCCTTGGCTGGAAAGAAATTAGTTGTTTTAGACATTTTCTACTGAAGTTTCTAACTATAGATAAAATATTTGTGTAGCTGTCAGGTCACTACTATAGTTGTCATTGCTTTATAGCTGTCAGTGTAACTATAGCTAAATTAAGTTCCAAATATGCCTGTAATGTTCGTTTTTGACGTTGAGTTTATCGATATAAACATATTTTGCAGCTCTCAAACTTTTTCATTTCTGCCAAGTTGCAAAGAAAATGTAGTTTATGGGCTACAAAACAAGTTGGTATTGATAACTCAATGTTAAAACAACACACTTTACTTGATCTTGATACACATATTTTTCAACATCAAACAGTACAATTTCTGTAACTCTCAGGTACTCAAATAAAGCAAGTAGAAAAGTTAATGAAAGAATTTCAAAAGTTAAGCACATATAAGTCTAAAATCATCCAAAATTCAGACATAATCATACATTTATATTTCCTGGATGCACTTTTAGGAAGATTTTTAGGAGTACTTACTATTGAGTCCAAAACTCGCTGGACAGCAAGAAATAAGTTTCTAAAGTTAGGCACTAAATAGGGTTGAAAGTACTTGTAGAAATAAATAAGTTGTTTAGAGATAATATCCAGGAAATACCTACATTATTAATATTTACTAGCACCACATTCATAGCATTATAAAACTAAGTCTATATTTTTGCCAAAATATTATTTTACTTTCTCCTCTTGTTCAACCACAAGTAAGTTTTAGAGATATGTCAATAATTGAAAGATTTGTTAGTTATTCTTGTTGTTGTTATCCTTAGGGTACCCAGCTGGTACATAGGGCCTTCACGAGCTTTCTCTATTTGAGTTGGTGCTGCAGTTAATTCTGTATATTTCAAGGAATACTTTATCACTTCCACTTTAAAACAAATCTTTACATTTCACAAACTCTATCGAACCATTATTTGAACAGCTGTTGCATGATTGATAATGATAACAAATTGAAAATAAGCAATCATACAAGGGCAATGAATTGTTAAATACATAAATAAATAATATTATAGTATACTAAACTTACCTAATGCCTTTAGCTACTTCATAAGGAGAGGTCTTCCAAGCTTTAGCCTCAACAGTCTTCCCGTCAGGAAGTGTGACCACAATACTGACATCAGGCTGACTGGCCAACTTCTCCTCATACTGTGCCTTGTACTTGTCCCACAGCTCAATGCGCTTCTGAATGTACTCCGGCCAGGGGTTCAGCTCGGAAACCTTCCCTGGTGCTTCCTCTTTTTTCTTCTTTTCTTTCATGGCTTTGGTTTTAGACTGAAAATGAAGTATAAGTGAGATTTGGAGTAGTAAAGAAGCGTTCGTATGGAGTATTGTTCGTATGGCTCATCAGAAATGCACAAAATTGATCGCACTGTGGTTTTTCGAACATACAATGCACAAATGCAAAAGGTAATGTCACAGATACCAAGTAAAACTGATTTCAACAAAATTTCACAAAACCAAGTATCACGCAAATATCACGACGCAGTCGGGATGATAATCTGCGAAGTTTTCTTTGCGTGAGAGTCATTTTGCTGACGAAATCCTACACACCCATGTGGCAAAGCTTTGCTCGAGCCGCACCACGTATCGCCCGCGGAAACTGAACAATTTAAGCATCACTCGGAAATCGGAGTTTAAGGTATAGAAAGTTAGTGAAATGGTTTAAAATCCTGCCTTTTCATTAATGTTTAGATTCTGAATATTTTCAGCCGCCGCGTCTCCCATTTCGTCGTGTCGCTCACAAGCAAGAGGTTATTTTATTTTTGACTTTGACGTTTGTCTGACATTTACGATGCATTTGCGTTTGAAAACCTGGATTATTTTATACTAGATTTCCGCCCCGCGGTTTCACCCGCGGCTTACTGAGTTTTCCCGTGGGAATCAGGCATTTTCCCGGGGTAAAAAGTATCCTATTTTTAACATTTTGCTTGTGATACCTTTATGAAAATACTTACGTTTACGAAGAATGCTAGTTTAAATATCTTGTACGTATAGTACTATATTATCTGTGCTTGTACCTTACGACTTTTCTCCTGTAGATGGCAGCACAGTGCGTAGTACTGTTGTGGTGCGGTCCGTTGGTGCGGTGCGGTTGGTGGTTATAGTCATGTCCCTGCGCTGCGATGCGATGCGATTCTGATTCAAGAACCTGTCCTGTGGAATTGTACCGATGGTTCCAGGAGGTCACTTTAGGCTTCAGGATAGGTAAGGTACCTACTCGTTCAATGTACGTGCCTAAACATATAAATGGTAGCAATTCGTGGTTGCAAAATACGCGACTTAACTAATGCTAACGATTCGTAAAGCGCACAACTTAACTAAATCTTGACTAAAATTATTGTCGTCCCTTTCTGTTCTCTCGTGATAGAAAAGGACAGTTTAAGTTAAGTCGTGATTTTTGCAATTACGAATTGCTACCATTATAAGTTCATACCTGTCACTTTCTATCATGAGAGAACAGAACGGGATGGCAATAATTGTAGTTGAGATTTAGTTAAGTTGGGGTGGTTACCTACAAATCGGGCCCATTACCCACCTACCTTTTTCTACCTATCTACCCTGTTTTCTAGCAACCTCTTATGTCGAAAAGCAGCAAAAAAATATGTCGGACATTTCAGGCCGGTGGTGGTGGCAGACTGTGGCATATTATTGTCATTCACCGAAGACAAAACAACAAAAAAATGAAGTTTCTTTGAATGCCAAAAATAGAAAAAATTTCCGTGTGTTAAATTTGGTAGTGTAAAATTAACAACAAAAAATGCAGCGGATTCGCAATCGCAATATCGACTCGTTGCAGGGATTTATGAGCTCATTCAAACAGTTTGAAAAAAAATTGGACAAGTTGCAGAGCGATGTGAACTATCATGGAAATACTTTGTCTGAGTTGAGGTACTAAGGCTCGTATTTATAAAGCGATCTCAAGATTGAGAGCAATATTAAGTGCGGATTTGACAGGTGACTTTGTACTGGAATGACGTTTCTGATACGAACTCAAACTCGCTGTCACTCTTGAGGGCTGATTATAAATACGGGCCTAAGTAATTAATTCCCTACATACTACCACATCACATATACTACTAAACTACATAGGTAATACCTCATCATCTCCCTAATCCCGTATTTCACGGGGTCGGCTACCTAATCTAGGGGATTGAACGAGGGAACTGGTTTTTACACAGAGCGACTGCCATCTGACCTCTGCGACCCAGAAGGGAAACCAGACCCAATCCTAGATTAGGCTTTTGCCGGGCTAGTGGCCAAACCCAGCTTTCGGAGTTTTCAAGCTGCCAATGCAATGGCCTCCGACTCTTAACCGGGACCAACGGCTTAAAGTGCCTTCCGAAGCACGGAAACGCTCGAGTTGTTGTACCACTACCGGTCGCCCATCCATGGCCTGGCCACGGCGATGGTTTCTTAATTATCGGAATGAATAAGCACTAACCATTTGACCAATGAGCGCTTCACTAACCATTTGACCAACGAGCGCTTCCACTACATATACATTTAATGTTTTGTTTAAGTAAGTAGGTATATTGTGCACGTCTTATCCGCGTATCGTTTCTTGCTATTTCACTTCTGTAGGTCTGCTGTAAGAAATTTCTTTTTAGAGATAAGCAATGCCTGTTGTGTCTTTGTTTCCTATGTATTTTGCCCTTTGTATCTGTCTGTGTACAATAAATGGTTAAATAAAATAATAAATAAAAATATTCCTATGTAGGTAATAGAATTTGCGTAAACCTATACCTATAAGCGATAAGGCCGCCTTTGCGCACATTTAGTTATTAAGTTTCTTTTGCTGTACTTATGTTTGATGCGCAATAAAGAGTTTATCTATCTATCTATCTATAAAATTCTTTTTGTGTCGATGTATTTGATTAAGGAACCCTAAAACCTGGATATATTTTAGGGTAATGGTAGCGAACCTTGCGGGCGTGGCCGTGGGAAAAGCGGAAAAGATCCAGCGTAGGACCGTAGGGTCCCAATACGACAACTCATACCGAGTGCGCCGCCTTGAAGCTATCCAGCCACTGCCCAATAAGGTTAGGGCAAAAAGCTTTCAGGTTGGTTACCTTTTAAGATCCAGCATAGGACCGTAGGGTCCCAATACGACAACTCATACCGAGTGCGCCGCCTTGAAGCTATCCAGCCACTGCCCAATAAGGTTAGGGCAAGAAGCTTTCAGGTTGGGTACCTTTTAAGATCCAGCATAGGACCGAAGGGGCCCAATACGACAACTCATACCGAGTGCGCCGCCTTGAAGCTATCCAGCCACTGCCCAATAAGGTTAGGGCAAAAAGCTTTCAGGTTGGTTACCTTTTAAGATCCAGCATAGGACCGTAGGGTCCCAATACGACAACTCATACCGAGTGCGCCGCCTTGAAGCTATCCAGCCACTGCCCAATAAGGTTAGGGCAAAAAGCTTTCAGGTTGGTTACCTTTTAAGATCCAGCGTAGGACCTTAGGGTCCCAATACGACAACTCATACCGAGTGCGCCGCCTTGAAGCTATCCAGCCACTGCCCAATAAGGTTAGGGCAAAAAGCTTTCAGGTTAGTTACCTTTTAAGATCCAGCGTAGGACCGTAGGGTCCCAATACGACAACTCATACCGAGTGCGCCGCCTTGAAGATATCCAGCCACTGCCCAATAAGGTTAGGGCAAAAAGCTTTCAGGTTAGTTACCTTTTAAGATCCAGCATAGGACCGTAGGGTCCCAATACGACAACTCATACCGAGTGCGCCGCCTTGAAGATATCCAGCCACTGCCCAATAAGGTTAGGGCAAAGAGCTTTCAGGTTAGTTACCTATTATTTTCTTACGTTTTATACTTAGTACCAGGTGGCAAATTGTAGCAGCTAAGATTTCTGACCCATCCATTGGACCCCATGGGACTAAAGGATATTATCATTTTGTCAGTGGTGTGCATGCAGGGTCAGACAGCAACAACCATTATTCCGTTTCTTTTTTTTCATCGGCAACGTACATCAAGACCAAACTAGCAGCGTATAAATTCTACCCACTGTTCAAAATTTTGCTTTGGGCCAACTTGATTTCTATTCCATCCTACGCACAGAATAGATAGCTATTATGCACCCAAACTATATCCCCTATTCCAAGTAGGTATCCCTACCAGTCTAGCCTTACCAGTGGGGACTTATGCGCGAAGTCAGCAACAACTTGTATGCCGACGACAATATTACTAAAACATTCCATATTTCAGGGTCAAAAACACGCCTTTTCAAAGACTGTACAGCAATCATTTCTGCAGCCCAAGAAGATTTCTCTGCCTGCTGTTACCAATAAGCGCCTTCCACGGTTAAGGAAAGTGGAGGCACCTCGGAAAGCCACTAATTTTCGCCAGCAGAAGACTCTGGAGAAAACTAATCGCCGTAAATGAGCTTTACTTCCAATACCATAGTATTCCGTTTCTCTTGACTTTGTTACTGGTAGGAATAAAAGAATGGCCACTTTCCATGTCGACAGATTACCAGGGGGCTTATGATGCGCACTGTAGACTTAGTTTTGTCTACACATTATCTCTTTCGTTGCGCACTTCGCATCTGAAAAGAACAGGAATTAATCAAAGTGAAGTTTGCAACACGTGTAGACAAATAGAAGTCTACAGTGCGCATCATAGGCCTGCTGGTATATGTCCTGAAGGAACCATGTTTCTTGATTTTGTTGACTCCTAGGTCCTATCCTAGCAGGTTTTTGGTAACTGTGAAATTCTTTTCGTATCTCAAGTATCCCTAGATTCGTAAGAGTTTACTTTTCTCGTCCCATAACGTTTAAAGCTACGATTATTTTTAAAATAAAAACCTGAATACATCGTAAGCAAATGGTTTATTTCAGTGTAGATAATCCAAGAATGCATAATACATAGTGCCATTATTATTTCTATTCGCTAGAATAAGCAGCTTGAATGATTCTTTTTGTCGTAGGCAAGGTAGGTAGGTAGGTACCTACTTAGTTTTATTTTGCCCTGCGTTTCACGCTGAGTTCTGCAAAAAAAGAAGAATTCAAACATTTTACAGAAAATATACGAGTATATTAGCAATTTATCGATATATTTATGGTATTGTTGCTACTTGGCTCAGGACAATGCAGGTCGATTCACCCGATTGTAAAACTAAGATAATTCTGTAATTCGGAAGGAACGTTAAACCGTCGGTTCCTGTCTTTCAATTTAATACACACCCGTTCAACCCGAAAACCCACAAGACAGAGAATTAATTTATTCCACAAACATACGTCACTTACAACTTATGCACAACGATTTCCACAATCAGTATAATGACGGAGAAGCCGGTGCCGTACAGCATGAGGATGATGACTGGCATGAGATCCCGAAGACCGACGCTGCTAAACATGGCTCCCTTCTGAGCGCACTTGGGCTTGGGCGTCTGCTGGCGGCGCACCACAGCGTCCTTGATGCCGGACTCTTGAATCTGTTTGAAACTGGGAAATGTGGAGATTGTGGTTAGTATTGTTGACAAAAAGTATCTTGCATCATTTCATTTTCGTAAGAATTCTACTTCTAAAACGGATATTTTGGATAAGGTGGTTTAGGCCAAGCATAATGCTGATATTTGGGTCTAAACTATGGCCTTTTAGTATGCATGCTGATGCTGAGGTTAAGGGGTTAAGGTAGGTAGGTAGCATAGGAGATAGATAATTTCAAGACTGTTGCATCTTAATGTGACGTCATATGACGTGTGCTATGCGTGCAACAAACTGTATGCAGCAGTGTCCATGCTGTAGGCTTTAATTCTCATAAACACCTACACCACTCTCAGCAGCTCCAAGTACGAGGAGTTCTTGGCGACAGGCACGAAGCCGCCATCTTGTTCTCCGAGATAGTCCACCTCTACCAGGTCACATTTCTCGTGCTCCTGAAACGTGTCCTCAATGCGACGGTACACCGGCTCCACGATAGAGTGGTATGCGAATAGACCCTGAAAATTTCAAGAAAAATTGCAACATGGCATGCTGGATCTGAGAGGCATAAGGTTGGATGTACTATTAAACTACAGCACATTCGACCTTAGGTTGAGCTATCACCGCAAAACAATGTACGACGGGTTATCATGCTCTAAATTGCAAACACAAACCTTCGTATTTCTAATTACTAGCTTTCATACGCTCGCTGTCCAGCTCAAGGCTTTTTTTTTCTGGATGAAGCTTTCAGCTGTCCGTTTCTTACTGAAACTAAAGGGCCTTTTCCCAGGGGCTTTGTCCGCCCCATCAGTTAACTAACACAGTTTTTATGTTGGCAGTAGGTACCAAGTTGCTTTTAGTAGCAAGATTCAAAAGTAAATTAAGAAAGAAGAGTTTCCTCGCAGCTTACCTGTCTTATTTTTTGGACTCCTTCATCAATATGGAAATACTTTTTATCTTTATCGTTGTCAATCCGTTTATAAATCTTCCGACGCATCGGATCCGTTTGACTGTATAGCTGAAAGCATTACAAAATTGAGATTTAGAACAAAAGAGAATTTGTTGACGATTCATGAGACCCCCTTTCCATAATAAATATTTTTGCCTCAATATGTTCATCATAATAACTTTCAAAATAATATGGTTGTAGTCCACATCATTGGCAGCTAGTGTAAGGGAAGAAGTGCCAAGTTGAGCGAGGGTCCTGATGGTGGAAGACGGGGCTTGCAGCAGCACCACGATGTTGGCAGCATACGCCGCGTACATGGCCATCAGCGTGATGAACATTATCAGCGACATTATTCGTCCTGCACAGGAAATAGTTACGTTCGTGGTTTATTTACAAATGTGTCAATAGACAACAGACATGGTTTGTGTGTAGACCACTGTTCATCATCATGAGCTCATCAATACAATATACGTCCCGACCGATGGGTACGACCTTACCCAGATTTAGGGTGATCGGGTTTTAGTCAACCAAGTGGATCCAGTACAAACAAATTGGTACGACAAACGACTATTAGCTGCAGTGAATAATTCAGATAGTCAGCCTGCATTTACTTAACCGAACTGGGAACAAACCTGAAGATTTGTTAGGCTCAATAGTGCATCCTTGTTGACTGAATGCACTCATGGTGAATAGGAGTGCGTCGCTGAAGCTACCATCAAGTTGAGATGAACTCTGTAACAGATTCAAGAATTTAACGTTTGTCTTTATAAGGAAAAAAAATGTTTCCTGACAAACCCTGGTGTCAGGTGTCAGAGCCATACCTGTGTAAATTTAGATTCCCATCGAGTGGCAGCCCATACCCCGACACATGAAGCTATAGTGCACACGAACAACGCGATCCATACACCAGCTGAAAATGGTAATCTGCAACACAAGATATTTTATTTTGTAAAAAACATTGGAGGATCAAGGCATTTGGCCAATTTGATTTAGTCTTCTTAAGCTTTTCTTTAATCTAAAATAATATGCTGAATTTTTATGCCTTAGGTACTGAATGAACAATATTTGAAAACATGGATAGAGGGCATGAAAAATCCTTAGAACACGATAAACTTCTGCCAAAATTGCAAAGCGCCAAAGGCCGGTGGCGCACCTTGGGAGAGACCCATGTCCAGCAGTAGATTCTTACTAAGTGACAATAATTGAAAGTGGTAATACTGATAATGATAATGCTATCGATTCGTCATTAAAATTGTTGCCGTCTTCGATCCTATTTTGTCCTCTCATGATAGAATATGACAGACAATAGGTATTAGTTAAGTTGCGATTTTGCAACTACGAACTGTTACCAATACCTGAAGATATTAGCGACGTAAGAGAGAGGAGGCTGGCGTAAGATGAAGCGGACCCTGAACGGAGCCATGTTGTCGGTGTACGTGACCACGTCCATCCTGTCGGCCTTCACGATACAGTTTGTTCCTGTGACGGGAAGACATAATACAAAGAAGCCCTGGAAAATCGTCTTTATCATTTAGAACATCTCATTATTTATCATTCATTAATATCATCATGGATTTTTTCAGAACTGCATTTTTTTTGAGTTGCCTTTTCCTCCAGATGATCATCTTCATCGTATTTCGTGGTGCCAACAAAATATTGACCTACAAGCACAAGGCTTGTATGAAACCATTTACCATAAAGATGCATTCGACAGTAGAGGAGAGCAAAGCGCGTTGCTCACTGTGAGATCTAAGATGGATGCATGTGTCGTGTTTTCAATTTTTCTGGCTCCCGCCGATGTCCTTTAATCGGAACAATGAAGGGCAAACACTTCTGTTTGGCAGCAGAAATAGACGCATATTTTTTTCTAGGAAAGCTTTTCAAAACACAACTTACTAAATGTTTCATACATACCAACATCAGCCTTGCCAATACGTATGTCATTGATCATTCCGGACCAGGAGCCGTTGACCAGGTAACCCCAGCGGTACGCCCAAATGTACCGCGGAGTGGCATTCAGCATCTCGAAGCCCATGCGCACGTTTAGCCAGCTCACCTTCGTGATATAGTCGTGTTGAGGCTCTCTGAGGATTAGGATATTTATAGAAAAATGCTATTCAATGACAACCAGTAAATAGTGGACTTACTAGTTCACTATTTTCTGAACTAGGCCTCCTCCAAACAGAAACTACTGATTGGCGAGCACAGCAAGACGTATCGCAGGGAGTACTGCTTTCCATTTACTAGATTTGTCCCTCAGTCGGCTTCGATGATTCCTATGGTAAGAAATAAGGTAGAGTCCTAATATGACTTCACCAAACTGAAGGTCTGATGAAGTTACAAATACGGAAAAAATAGTTTGACCAGTTTGCCATAAAAATCTACTTTTCAGTCACCATTTTTACTTGAATGAAAAATATGATTTCTCACAGTCTAGTCTCCAGATGTTTATGAGTGGAGTTGCTGTCCTGGAGGACCGCCACCATGGTGAGGGGGTATCCCAGGAGGTCCCGGCGTCTTCTGAACAAGGCCCTGTCAGGTCTGATGTCGGTGAGGGTTCCGTTGTAGAAGCCGCGGACAGTAGACTCGAGGCTGGCTTGAAGTGCAGGCTTATGTACTTGAATGGCAAGTATGCACTTTTATTAAAAACAATGCTGGCTGCAGCCTACCACAATGCATGCATATCTATAGAGCGAAGGCGAAATTAAGCAAATGTGAATTAAAGAATGATACGTGGACACTTCGGTAGTATAACTAATGCAGAGGGGTAACCTCAGGCAATAGTTAAATGCTATTTTCTCTGGGTTTCTCTCTCAGACGGCTTTTACGACACCTTCGGGAAGAGATGTAATGGTATTATATTATTCAAGACGAGAAAATGGGATGCTTACATTCAATCATCCGAAATCCATATTCAGTCCGTTCTGCTAAAACGACGTCGCTATCAACCAAAGCTGGGATTCTTTCCAAAACCAACTTTGCTTCGAGCTCAGGTAAACTTGTTAACACCAGCCACCTATATGGACCCCTGAAGAGTTCCTTTATAATCGCCTGTAAGAGAAATCTTGGTCATCGAGGGTTGGCTACCGATTTACCGTAGGTATGTTGGGCTGACCTATTTAATAACATTATGTATTGTTAAGAAGAAGGAGGGTAGTATTTCCAGTTCCTGTGGTGTCAGTGGTACCATTGAGTTAAATTTTAGGCACTTGAGCTTGAGGAGTCGAAAATAACTTGTTTTAATATTTCTTACGTCACTGTTAAAAACAGAATCTATTTTCGTGTGTATTTTTTAAAATTCTTATAAGATGGTTGTAATGGTCTAAACTAAACAAACATGTTTTATTACTTTACTGATGACGTCTTCAACATCAGGACAGTCCAGGTCTAGGAGGAACAGGTGTCCTTGGTCTAGGAACTTCGAAGGCTGGTAGTATCTGCAACTCCTTACTCCGATGTCACTCATCGCTCTGACAAGTTTCACCTCATCACCTGAACAAAATTGGTATTCAATAGGATTGAGCTGATAGGATTACCAGTTTCCCAAATTTCATGAAAAAAAATGATAGTTTTTCACTTGCAGGAATCCATTTATTTGAAAAATTGGTATATCTAATATACTTACTGGTCTTCCAACATAAATCAAACATTAAATGTGTTGCTTTCATCTCATTTTGTATGAATCTCTTTATGAACTCTACATTTTGATATTTTTGATTGCTCGAAGCATAACATGGTTTGAAGATAAAGAACAAAATTATTAAAGTCAACCTCTGGAGCAGCATATTGGCTTTCATGATGACAATATGAAAAAGACTCAGGAGGAAGTCAAAGATTTGCGAAATAATACAAACTAACAGAAGGAAACTACTAATTAGTGATATTAGTACCTATTCCCATTTTCACCGTATCCGGCGCAGTTCTATTTTCCTATATACAACGTGTAACAGAAAAGGTATATGTATGTATATTGTATGTATATTGCTATAGTGACGGGTTGTCAGCCCATCGTCTAAATTGCAATACACTGAAACCCTCGATTCCCTTGGCTGATTTTTCGGGAGGAGATGCAGCTGGCACATTCTATGTTTTTCTCCCAGTCCAGCATGGAAGACTGAAGAAGAATCTACCTATTTATTGACATAAAATATTTTACATAGAGATCACTGTCATATATTTTAGTTTTAATGCGAATAACCTGATGGTCAAAGAAATGGTATATCCAAAGTTAACTATTCAATAATTAATGAACTGTTTTGTGGTAATATTAGTAGGAGCCGTCGCAAAATTGCTTATAATTGCTACTTTGGCAGAAACCCAGGAACAACTGGTGAAATTAAAGGTTTTGTTTGGTGTTATTATTTTATTTAGCGAGTGCTTGAATCTATAACTACCTAGTTAGTAAAGTGTGCTAACAGTACAGCCAGCCAGTGGACTTCATACAATTTTAATTTCGTTTGATGTTCCAAGCTTTAACAACTTTTCTTTTAATCTTGTTCTTCATAATCTTACGCGTCTTTCTTAAGTTCATTCTGAAAAAGAAACAATGCCTTGACACAAATTTTTGACTTATGAGACTGCTGTTAAACTGCCTACTGATTTTGAAAGTATATTGCTAGTCACCACACCACCATGAGTTACCATACGGTTGAAAAACCTAATGGAAGACCACTTCGCTTTTCCAGGTATATTTGGGTAACGGTGCCATGATCGATTATCGATCGCTTCCATCGATCAATGGTAAAATTAGTTGATGTCCATCTGCTGCAGTTGACATCGATACTGCTAAAGGTAAAGAATAGCATCAACTTACAGGCGTTTATAAGCAATCTCCAGAAGAAGAACAGCTGGAGACAGCAACATGCCGTAGACGGTGACCAGCATAGCAGGCAGCATGTCTCGGATGCCCACACTACTGAAGGTTGAGACGTTGCCTGAACACTTGGGCTTGGGCACCGTCAGACGGTGGTGGATGCACGCTTGGATGCCGGACTCGCGGAATTTCATGAAACTGTATGAATTTTTTTGTGTTTCTAGTGGAAAAGGGTGTCTGCTTCTCTTTCTAGATTTTTTGATACTATACCTACCTACATGTTAAAAATTCCTTACGATTCTTTACGTGCAATACCTACTTTTTGTCACAACTGTCTATTGCTGAACGTGGGCCTTCTCCAATGAAGTTTTATGTATATGCATGTATTTCAAGTTGATATGTTTACAGAAGTCACTGCAGCCCATTCCCTGGATTATAGTCGATGTTTCTATCTAGCTCACCAACACCTATTAGAATTAGCAAAAATAAGTTTTCGTACCTAATTTTGAACATTTCTTTGAAAGGAGAGCGTTTCTGTCCTGGCACCCAAGGATCTATTTCACCCAGAAAGTCAATTTCAACCAGGTCACATTTCTCATCTTCTTGATAAGTCTCTTCGATCAAACGATACCCTGGATTGATCTCTATGTGCAGTGCAAATAGGCCCTGCAAATAAAAATAGAAACAAAAATGAGTTTCATGTTTTTGCACATGAGCTCACAGACAATTCTTTAAAAACATAACACAAAATTTACTTACAGTGCAGAATCTATCTATTATTTGTCCTCGCATCATAAAAATTCAACTTACTTCTCTGATTTTTTCAATTCCTTCTTTCAGCTCATAAAAGTGTGGAGTTTCTCCCTTGGGCGCGATTTTCTTGTCATATATTTCCTTTCTCAGTGGTTCATATAATTTCTGTAAATTATAATCCAAATTTTAAACCATATCATCCATAGAATCTTGTTAAAAAATAAAACATCTGACCTTTAAGAAGTATCTGTTGTACTCAAAATCACTGGCTCCAATCGTCATAGGCGAATTGAGGAGGTCAGGCAAAGACTTGATGGAGGAGCTGGGTGCTCTTAGAAGAACCACAATGTTAGCCGAATATGCTGAATATAACACTGTTAGTGTTACGAAGAGGAAGAATGTGACGCATCTACCTGTAGATAGATATAAATTAACACACTTGATTAATGTAACAGCTCAAGAGACTATAGAGGATTAAGTACAGAAATCACTTTTGATAAAATTACTGTCTACCTGCACTGAATTTGGGTTCAAGTGTGCACCCTTTCTGGAGTACAGCGCCGATTGCCAATATGATAACATCAGCCCAAGAACCGTCCAGTTGAGACTGTTGCTGAAAGCAAAGATCCAGTTAGTGATCTTGCAGAATATCGATGATCTATTTGAAAAGGAAGATGATAGAATATTTATTGAAGATTTGAAGGCTCAAAAAAGTGATGAATGGGAGAAACGACCATGTTGCAGGCACGAAAAACATTCATGTACCCTTACCGTCTGTATAGTGTTCTCCCATTTGGAAGTGATGAAGAGGAACGCTGAACAGATAAGTACAGAGATGAAACTCGCAAGCCACACGGTCTCGGTGAAGGGAAGTGTGTAAATGTTGGAGATGTACGCCAAGGGTGGCTCTCTGAAGACGAAGCGGAACCTGGTGTACCCCACCATAGCAATGTAGTCCACCACTTGCATTCGCTCTTGAGTGAAAATTGCAAGAGTTCCTAGAAAAAAGCTTATTTGTAATTGTCTTGCATCATGCCACTCTTGGTAGACTTATTAGAGAAGGTAAATAGCTTTTACACGACTGTACTAAAAAAAATGCAATGGTTTTTGCAATGCAATTCTGTAACATTACCAAGATCAGCTTCATTCTTCTGCAGATGATCAACCATTCCTTGCCAGCTTCCGTTCTTGTCTCTATACCCCCAAGTGTGTGTGAAGATCAACTTCTCTGAAGCATTTAGCATCTCAAAACAGATCTTCACCGCTGCATACGATATCTTTGTTATTGAGTCTTGAGCTAGATTTCTGGATGATTAAAAATTTGTTTTTCTATAGCATTTTATAAAAGATCTTTAATTATGTTCTAGAAAGTTCATTTAGTATTACTACCTACTACTTACAGTCTATCACCCAAATGTTTTCTAGTTTCATTGCTATCAGTGATGACACACGCCATGGTCAGATTGTGTCCTCTTAAATCCATTCTTCTTACCGAAATCACTTTTGTCTTCCTTAAATCTTCAATTATTCCGAATTTGGACCAGGTTGTGCTACTAATCTCTTGAGATATTTTATTAATATTAGTTTTAGTTTCTGAGTATTTCTTTGTAGAAGGAAATCCATTGTATTTAAATTTGTAGAATGGTGGTCTCCAAATTAAACGAGTGCTGTAGATAGCTTCCGTATTTTGTGATACCTTGTACACTGAAAATAATGCGTAAAAGAAAACGAATATTGCGAATAGATAACATAGATAGATAGATCCATTTAATAGTAACATTAGCTATCATAAACTTATGCCAATATGTCTTACAGGATAGCAAAAGCTTCTGTTGATTAATATGTGATATTATTGGTCTCAGTTTTCTTTTATTTACCTTCGATGAAATGCACCTTTTGACCTCTCCTCCTGGAAATGACCACATCGCTATCCACAAGCATTGTAATGTTGTTGATGATATCTAGATCTCTTCCTTCTTGTTGTAGCAGTAACCAGCGGTACGGAGACTTGAAGAAGCCTTCGTCAGTAGCCTAAATTGTATCGAAAAATCAGGTGCCGGTACAGACATTTACAAATAGAAAGAATATTAAATAAACTTTATAATTACCTTAATCAGAAAAGAATCAATATCTTGGCAAGTCAGATCCGCGATGATCAGGATTTGCTGAAGATAGTATTCAGGTCGATGAGGTTGTAGAGAGCATGCCATGTTGATGCCAACTGATGACAGACTTTTGGCCAATGCTTTTACTTCATCTGTAAATTTCCTCCAACCGGTATCACTAGTTAAACCTAGGCTCGTATTTATAATCAGCTCTCAAGAGTAACAGCAAATTTGAGTTCGTATCAGAAATGTCATTTCAGTACAAAAGGGTCTGTCAAATCCGTACTTAATACTGCTCTCAATCTTGAGATCGCGATATAAATACGAGCCTTAGTGATTTTTGTCAAGGAGTTGCCATTTTTATTGTGCAATTTTTAGAGAAAATAGATAAGTTTATAAAATCAAGAAGGTTCAAAAGTTCACTGCTGGGATGAACCTCGGACTTTAGGGTTATTTTCCAAATACTACATCACACGTGATGATGATGACACACATCACATCACGTAACATAGTAGTGATGGTAATCACAAGGAAAACTGTTGCTTATCGGGGATTGAGGGGATATATCCCAGGGGGATTTATCCCCTTTTTATGATATACATGAGAAGTTATGCCATTTTTGTCTGCTTTCAGTTCCCCAAAATGAAGATGTGTAAATTAAAGAGATTTAATATTTTTTTACTTACAAGGTCTCCAGCATGGCTTTGGCATTAAAACTGAAGTTGGACGATCTTCATAACTGATAAACGATACTATCATATCTACTGTATCATTTTTTATACATTGCACAGTACTTATTAATAAAATTAAAAGCGCAGCAGCTTTCATTTTGAAACCCATCGACAACGGGTCAAAGTTAATGGTATGAAAGAAAATTGAGAAGTAAAGTGAAAGAAAAGAAGACATAAAAATTACTGAGAATAAATTTCACTGACAAAAAATTACAGTGAAACTTTGCAGTAAAATAACTTAATCACATGGAATAAATTGGAAAAGTAAGTCAAGTTAAAGTTTAATGTGACAGTGAAATAACCCATATGGAATAAAATATTGTACCTAAGTTAAGTATGTTATTCATTATGATAATGTTCCTTCCTTTCCTCTTGCACATCAACAATATGCTGATTGCTGACACTCGATGAAATTTATATATTAATCGTTCATAATAATACTGTTTTAAAATATTCCTTTCAGAATTTGTAATGAAGACAGACAATTCAACTGCCGGTAAATTATGGTAGTCATTACGTTTAAACGTAGCATTAGTCAAAGAGGCTGTCGTTAAAAAAATCTGTTAGCCCATTTTAAAAGAAATTTTAATATTTCAATTTGTGCGAGATTTATGAAATCAGAAACATGTATTCTAGGGCAAAGTATAATCTTATTATCATAATCTAGTTGCTAAAACATCATGTTTTAAATGTTATTCTTATTTCTAGTCATCTATACATTTTTGTGCAAGCACATTCCACATTAAAATGCCGCCTAGGAGATTCTACTTTCCTCTATATAGCAGAAATAGAAATAAGTACTAATAAATTTTATTCGAAATGAAATTTTTCCTAGTCCTTATTCTCGACTGATTTTTTAGATTTTTCCTCATGACAAGTCTGAAACAAATAGTAAAATTTTGTTAGTATCATAGTCATTTTCATACTCTCCTTTACGTTATCATAATTATAGGATTAAAGATCTTTTAATAATTTTTTTTGAGTAATAATTTTTGGATAATCATTTAGTTTCTGATAATACCTATTTTTTCTGCATAGATTTGTAAATGTATGAAAAAAAAAATCTACATAAAAGATGAAAAACATCTTACAGGCGTTTATAAGCAATCTCAAGCAGCAGAACAGCAGGAGCCAGCAGCATACCGTAGACCGTGGCCAGAAGAGCTGGTAACATGTCCCTAATGCCGACACTGCTGAAGGTGGAGACGGTGCCAGAACACTTGGGCTTCGGGACATGAAGCCGGTGGTGGATACAAGCCTGGATGCCAGACTCACGGAACTTCATGAAGCTGATAAAAAGTTGGATAATACAAGGAACCTATAGATTCAATCGGCAATAGTAAAAATATTGTCTTCTAGGGTTTATCGTGTAGCTATCCTGAAGCAAAAGAGCAGATAACATTCTTCTTCTTCTTTCGAGTAGAGTCGAACATTGTATCTACGATATAAAAAAACTGCTAATATTGATAAGGTCATCCATCATCCGGCGTACTTCTAGGTTGATGAAAAAACTTACTTTATTTTGAACATGTCCTTAAAAGGAGAGCGCTTTTGTCCAGGCACCCAGGGGTCGATTTCGTTGATATAGTCTATCTCCACCAGGTCGCATTTCTCGTCCTCTTGGTATGTCTCCTGAATTAGTCTGTAGCCGGGGTTCAGCTCCATGTGGAAAGCAAACAGGCCCTGGGAAAGATTTTCGGGAATTTGATGAAACAGCTGATGATTGTGATGACATTGCTCAAAAATAGGACTGGAAATATTGTTATCACTTACTTTTCTAACTTTTTCAATTCCATCTTCCATGCTGTAGAAGTTGGGTTTCTTCCCTTTGGGTGCGATCTTCTTGTCATAAATAGCTTTTCGAATTGGCTCATTCAGTTTCTGTAAATGTATATTTATTTTCATTACTTAGGTAAGTATATTGTTCTGCTTTAACTTAAAATATATCTGCAGGGGGTAGATCTTATTTATTTTAACAAAAAAATAGAAGCATACAATGCATATTATTATAACGCATTTACACTTAATAGACTTGTTTTTTATTACCTTGAAGAAGTATCTATTGTATTCAAAATCACTGGCTCCGAGTTTCAAAGGCGAGTTGAGGAGATCAGGCAATGTCCTCACTGAGGAGCTAGGAGCCCTTAGCAACACGACAATATTAGCGGAGTATGCCGAGTATAATACTGTTAGAGTTACGAAGAGGAAGAGGGTGACACATCTTCCTGTAAAAATAGTTTGGATTGTACAAGAATCAATATAGAGTCTGAACGTTCTATAGGCGGCATTATTACGATTTTCATATCTTTTGTCACTTGTCGGGTGTCATGGCAGGTGATGGTCTATTAAGCATAGATAATATACTAAATGATAGTCAATTCCGTCCATATTCCACAAGCCCTGTGAAATAATAAATTTACCCACCTGCAGCATATCTGGGTTCGAGAGTGCATCCTTGCTGGAGCACAGCACCAATTGCCAAGATAAGAACATCAGCCCAAGAACCGTCCAGTTGCAATGGATGCTAAAATAATAGGTTATCATGATCGTCAGACAGCAAGCGCGTCAGGAAAAAGATTGGGGAACTGTTTTAAGAAAAATTTGTGACATTTCAAAAGATGTACCAATTCCCGGAGATTTCTCAGCACTTACCATGCCCATAGAAGCTTCCCATTTGGATGTGATGTATAAAAAGACTGAGCAGCCAAGCACACACACCAGACTGGCCAACCAGACGGCCCCGGTGAAGGGGAGGGCGAAGATATTGGAGATGTATGCCAAAGGAGGCTCGCGGAAGACAAAGCGGACCGATGTGGACCCCACCATCGCGATGTAGTCTACGACTTGCATGCGCTCTTGAGTGAAGATTGTCAGTGTTCCTGAGAAGAGAAGGTACAATGGTTGCATGATTAGGCGTACTAAAGTCTGCTATTACAGCTGATACTAGTTCACTGCTATCATGGGACTCTAACTTAGGAAAATTTTCCATACTCTAGTCAATGTGGTGACCACCAAGCTTGGCAAGAGGCAAGTTAACAAGCATACTTCTAGTTGGCGTTACCAAGATCAGCTTCCTTCTTCAGCAGGTGGTCTACTATTCCCTGCCATTTGCCGTTTTTGTCTTTATACCCCCAAGTGTGAGTAAACAGGAGATGTTCAGAAGCATTCAGCATTTCGAAGCAAATCTTAACCGCCGCATACGACATCTTTGTTATTGAGTCTTGATGTAAATACCTACATAAAAGAAATAGAATTTATATGGTATGGTATAGATGAAATTTATGCAGTTTTATATTTTGTTTGAAGAGCTAGTACATTTCCATTTTTGACAAGCAAAGCTAATAAAATTTTCTATAAGGATTCTCTTACGCTCAGTGATCATAATTTTCATTAGTTACTTACAACCTATCATCCATATGGTTTCTTGTATTGTTACTATCAGTGATAACATTAACCATAGTAAGCGTGTGTCTTCTTAAATTCTTTCTTCTAACCGATAACACTTTGGTCTTTCTGAAATCTTCAATGACTCCATGTTTAGTCAAAGCTGTATCTTCGTCATCTTCTTTAGCTATTGTAGTTATATTTTCATTATTTTCGTTGATCACTAAAGAGGTAACATTCGATGGTTTTTTATATGATGTTGGATGCCAAACTGACCGTTTTGTGTAGATTACTTCCGAAAGTTCTGATATTTTGTAAACTGAAACAATGAAACTAGTTAAGGATATACTCATTACCATTAGAAATAGGAATGTCGTTGGGGAAAGCTTTCCTAATTAAAGAACTAACTGAAATCAAAATGCAAAGTTTACTGCCAAGCTTCAATTATTTTCAATGTTTTGTACTTAGTATCAAAATTCTAAAATAATTGGACACCAAAATACATTCAACATTTTGTCTATATTACTTTCTTCAAAGTTCTTTGTCATATTTTAGATTACAATTTATTTTATGACTTTATTGACACAGGACAGGCGTATGCTAAGTTTGACATGTAATTACAGAATTAGGACTTTTATACTGTCAAATAATCATTAATGTCATTATACCGTAAAAGCTCAGTTAAGTACAACTACAAGCTGTAAGTGTATGTAATTATGTAACTCGTAAGTTTAACCTAGATTCTAACATAAATGTCTGAGTAATGCTTCAAAGATCACTCAATCTAGGAGTGCTATGTGTGTCTATGACTAATTTGTCTATAATACCCAGTAATTATTTGTTTAACACAGGTTTTTATAGCCAACCTTGTTTGGAATCAAGTCTTTATTGGCTAAATGCACTTATCTGACCTTGTCTGTTTTTTTAATTTGCAGACAGCATCAAGACATAGTCGCATTATGCATGTTGATCGTATATTTGCATATTTTTGATATTTTATACTTATAAATTAAGGGGTATACCGAGGCATATATCCCCGAAGCATCATAAAATAAGTTTTGGGAAATATATCAATTATTGTACTGCTATACCGGGTGTAAGGGACAGCGTCCCGCAAACTGATAGCGGTTGCTCAGTTAACGATACTGAACACATATCATCAGGTTTTTTTTTCAGGAAGTGAAAAAAAAAATTGCTTTTCCATACAAATTGTCTGATCAATGTGGTCATTTTGTATGAAAAAGCAAATTTTTATTTTCATTTCCTGAAAAAAAATCCTGGTGGTAGTTGTTCAGTATCGTTGACTGAGCAACCCCTATAAGTTTGCGGGACGCTGTCCCTTACACCCGGTATATAAAAACCACAGTATTCACGAAATCTGATGGCGATACCTTCAATAAAATGCACATCTTCACCGGTTTTCCTGGCCAGCACCTCATCGCTGTCTACCAGCATCTCCAAGTGGTCCAGGATATCCAGGTCCTCGTCTCCATCATCCAACAGCAGCCAGCGGTACGGGGATTTGAAGTAACCTTCGTCACTGGCCTGAACAAAAGAAATTACGGCTCGTATTTATAAAGCGATCTCAAGATTGAGAGCAATATTAAGTATGGATTTGACAGGTCGTTTTGTACTGAAATGACATTTCTGATACGAACTCAAACTCGCTGTCACTCTTGAGAGCTGATTATAAATACGGGCCTACGACAGGTACAGCTTAAACTACAATTTTTTTTTTCCAGCTGACCTACGGAATTAAAAATATTTCTATAAAGGCAGATTATGTGAGTTTGTTATCACTTGTAAATACCTGATTTTGAATTAAAATAAAAAATTGGGCGCTTTTCCACTAGACGTCACGTCAACGGCAACGGCGACGGCACGGCGACGATCACGTGACAATATCTATGGGAATCGATGACATGCCGTGACGGTGCCGTGCCGTCAAGTGGAAAAGCGTGTCATATAATTTCATTGATTTTCATACATTATCTCACCTACGATATCGTCGACGGTACCGTGCCGTCGCCGTTGCCGTTGACGTGCCGTCTAGTGGAAAAGCGCCCATTGGGTGTCCTTTTCCTTTTTAGGTTAAAGGTGTACCTAGTGTACAGGAAGGAAATATCCATTTACTTACTATGAACTATTAAAATCTACTCACTTTTTTCAGAAAAGCGTCGACTCCTGGGCAAGCCAGGTCAGCGATGATCAGGATATGCTGAAGGTGGAGTTCAGATCTATCAGGCTGGAAGGAGCACGCCACGTTGATGCCGGCTGAAGACAGGTTCCGGGCCAGGGTTTTGACGTCATCTGATTTGGAAACATACAAGGTATCTCTAGTCATGTGTTTTAATTGGCCGAGTATTGCTCTACCAATTTATGATGAAACATTTTGTTGCAAGGGGGCCGATGGTTGTAGAAAAACTTCAACTTCTCACATTTCGAAGGAGAACTTGTCCATTTTCATCAGTAGTTAGAATGACTAATTTTAACAACGCAGTGAGTATATCTCTTATCTCTACCTTCTTTTCACAAAACTTTATAATTTTTGGCACTGACGATCTTTTTTGAACTGACCGAAACATTCGTTTACCAATGAGTAGGTATTTCATTTACAAAGGGAACTATTTGTTAGAAACGCATCGTCAGTATTGTTAATGATTCTGAAAATTCTCTAAATGTAATTAAACGTAATGAAACCAACATTTTCCTGTGCCAATAATGATAGTAACTATTTTAAGAATCAGTAGTAGGATGGGTTTAAAATAATAGGAAAATCATAAATTCAATAAGCTGTTTAAAGACTACAAGAATCTCTTTGACAAGAATAGACATACTAGACTAGAAAGCTGGACTGGAATTGATGGAAAGCATAGTGTTCCAGCTCCAGCTGCTTCTCCTCCCGGGCGTACTGTAGGAATGTCAGGAATCAGAAGAGGGAGACGAAGATTTTGGCTGACAACCTATCACTACAGGAAAGAAAACATAGTTCGTGCTTTTATTTTGGCCGTCAAACTTTTGGCAGACGTAGTGAAAACGTATTTTTATTAGGTCTTTGACGCTCTGCCTACACTATAAAGAAATACAGGTGCAACTATCCGTAATTACTTACAAGGCGACCAACAGATATTGGGCATTAAAACCGATGTCGGACGATCGTCGTAAGTGAGAAATGATATCAGCATATCACTTTTATTACTGTTAAGACAATTTACTAAACTTGTTAAAAATAAAATTATCTTTGTTTTTAATATCATTGTGAAGATTTTGAAGGCTTAAGCGAGAGCATAGACAAAAGCGAGAGTGAATAGAAGAAGTAAAGTAAATGTTGTCAAATATTACAGGACATATTTTTACTACTTCAAAGAAATATTACTATTTTAACTAATGCTCGTACAGTCATCAACGCAAGTGTAGTCAAAATGTGATCTTTACAACTTATTTGTTTGAGAATACGAAAAGTCAGTCATTTTTTTTTTGCGATCAATAGAAAAACATTTTCAAATAACAAGTTCTTTTATGCATCAGTAAAAACATACTCTTCATACTTACATAATCATAATCTTCCATGCTGGTCTGGGAGTGATAGAAAAACATAGAATGTGCCAGCTGCATCTCCTCCCGGGAATGCTGTAACAATCAGCTAAGGGATTTGATGGTTTCAGTATTGTAATTTACCCGATTGGCTGACAATCTGTCACTATAGAAATATACATCTTCATCTATCTGGAATATAACCCATAAAACTTGTCAGACGTGACGGAACGACCCTTGCCTACCCCATTAGGGATAAAGGCGTGATTATATGTATTTATGTATGTATGTAAAAACATACCTACTAGTAGATAGAGTCATGCACGAGACACCTTTTTTTTAATAATATAAACTTGGACTGAGGTTGCATTGGACCGTGACAAATGGAAGACCGCGGGGGAGGCCTTTGCCCAGCAGTGGGATCTTACGGGCTAGTTATAATAATAATAAACTTAAGTATTTGGTTCAAGATTGTACCTACTTCTGAAGTCACGAAAGTAACGTATTATGTTGTAATGACAAGTTTACTACCCTTAAATATAGCATTAAGGCCCATAATGTCCAACTGTAGCATGAGACAGTAAATTGTAGAGCTGTTTGATTATTCATGGTGTTTCAGTCTTTGAGTCGCCTTTATGGGAATATTGGTAATCATTGGGTTCTGTTTCTGTTCAACATAGAATGAACTATTTTGGTTACTAATAGATAGACAAAAAGATTGAAACTAAACACATTTTTTTAATATTATATAAGTAGGTAGTTACCGTCATATCCTAAGGCCTCTTTCGTTACCTAAAACATTTTAATTTAACAAATTAGTATTCCAAATTTTAGCCGGGATGTCAGCTTATTTATCTTCTGTCAAAAATTAATTTTATCAAACGGAGAATAGGTATCAGAACAATGAATATGAAGACAGCTTATTTTATTTGTATTTGCCCTAATGAAAAATATTCTGTTACTTAAAAATATGGTATATTTACAGGTTATTAGGTCAGATGCATTCAGCTTATCCTTGACACCAAACTGCCAGACGAGGAAAAAACAAAAAAACCAATTCCAAATGAATCACTTCCATTTTCTTCGAACTTACAACCATACCATCCTATCGTTATGCCAAAACAAAGTGACATTTACCTTCAATTAAGCTACGTTACACCCTTATTAAAACGGAAGAAGGGTTATTTTAATGTTAAAGATGATTCACAGGCTGCAATGTCAAAGATAGTAATGTGTGTAAGTATGTCAAGAACTTGCATTCTGGCCAACAAGTCATTTCTCTATGCAATTATGACTTGTGCATGTGTTTTCTCGGAATCATGTTATGTGATCTGTATAAAGATCAATGAAGAAGAAAAGCTATAGACGATAATGATAATCTTCTTCTTAGCGAGTGGATTTTCGAGTCGAACAACGACCCGATAAACCCTGGTGTCAGAGTTTTCAAACCGCCTAGTAGCACAGCTATAGGCCTCTGACATGGTTTCAGTATCGACCACTATCAAAGACAGCGACCGGGACCGACGGCTTAACGTGCCCTCCGAAGCACGGAATCTTTTTTCTTTTCGGACAATCAGGTGATTCAGACTGCAATGTCCTGACCAAACTGGGGAGAACCTCACAAAGTGATAAATTGACAAATATCAACTTTGTGTTCCCCTCCTGGGAATCGAACCCAGGACCTCCGGATCGTAAGCCTACAGCTTAGACCACTAGACCACAGAGGCAGATAATGATAATGAATGACAATGATGTCTTTTTTTTTTTTTTTTTTTTTTTTTTTTATGATGATGACACAGGCTATGTAGTCCAAACTATTTTTAGTGACATATTTATACTTAAAAGTAGGATCTCAAAAGTAAGTAAATCCTATAAGAGTCTTCTTAATGGTTTGTATAACTTTGGTAAAATTTACTTAGTTAGGTGAATATTGAATTTTTCGTTGACTATACTATAAGGGATAGGCATTCCAATATAATAATGCGTATCAGACAAATTGTTTTAAAATAGACTTTATATTAAATTTATTAGTCAGTTGTAGTATTATATGCAAAGGCGAACCCGTTGCATACGGGGTGTAAGGCCCGTATTTATAATCAGCTCTCAAGAGTGACAGCGAGTTTGAGTTCGTATCAGAAATGTCATTCCAGTACAAAATTACCTGTCAAATCCGCACTCAATATTGCTCTCAATCTTGAGATCGCTTTATAAATACGAGCCTAAGAGACAGGACAGAACAATAGTATGTGATGGCGTTTCCCAGGGTTAACCACTAAGTTCTGGATTCCATACCACCCAAAAAACCTCATAAAAATTGCCTTTAGGAGTACTATTATATATTCTGTGCTTTAGGTTCGCGCTTCGAGTTCACAGCGCTAAATACACTACAATAATACTAATAGTGTAAATGTCAAGGGCCCCATAAACAATTATTGTAAATAGTAATATCCGAGACATAAATACTACATCTGACTAACATTACCAACAATTAGCTACGGGCGCTAAGTCATACATCAACAGAGACAGGCTACAAGCCGCAGCTATCCACACCCAGGTATTTGAACAAAGGTTTATCTAGGATCAGATCAGTTAAACGGATGCTAAATGGATTCCAGAAATATCAAACGGATGTTTCTCGTATGATAAATTACATACAAAATTCACGACTTTATCCTTTGCGGGGTATGCAGACCGTCTCAGAGGCTTGACGATATTTCTAAAAGAAACGTGTATTGATTGCCTTAGTTACTGGGCTGTGATAGGTTGTCAAATATATTGGAATGCCTATCCCTTATAGTATAGTCAACGAAAAATTCAATATTCACCTAACTAAGTAAATTTTACCAAAGTTATACAAACCATTAAGAAGACTCTTATAGGGATTTACTTACTTTTGAGATCCTACTTTTAAGTATAAATATGTCACTAAAAATAGTTTGGACTACATAGCCTGTGTCATCATCATAAAAAAAAAAAAAAAAAAAAAAAAAAAAGACATCATTGTCATTCATTATCATTATCTGCCTCTGTGGTCTAGTGGTCTAAGCTGTAGGCTTACGATCCGGAGGTCCTGGGTTCGATTCCAGGAGGGGAACACAAAGTTGATATTTGTCAATTTATCACTTTGTGAGGTTCTCCCCAGTTTGGTCAGGACATTGCAGTCTGAATCACCTGATTGTCCGAAAAGAAAAAAGATTCCGTGCTTCGGAGGGCACGTTAAGCCGTCGGTCCCGGTCGCTGTCTTTGATAGTGGTCGATACTGAAACCATGTCAGAGGCCTATAGCTGTGCTACTAGGCGGTTTGAAAACTCTGACACCAGGGTTTATCGGGTCGTTGTTCGACTCGAAAATCCACTCGCTAAGAAGAAGATTATCATTATCGTCTATAGCTTTTCTTCTTCATTGATCTTTATACAGATCACATAACATGATTCCGAGAAAACACATGCACAAGTCATAATTGCATAGAGAAATGACTTGTTGGCCAGAATGCAAGTTCTTGACATACTTACACACATTACTATCTTTGACATTGCAGCCTGTGAATCATCTTTAACATTAAAATAACCCTTCTTCCGTTTTAATAAGGGTGTAACGTAGCTTAATTGAAGGTAAATGTCACTTTGTTTTGGCATAACGATAGGATGGTATGGTTGTAAGTTCGAAGAAAATGGAGTGATTCATTTGGAATTGGTTTTTTTGTTTTTTCCTCGTCTGGCAGTTTGGTGTCAAGGATAAGCTGAATGCATCTGACCTAATAACCTGTAAATATACCATATTTTTAAGTAACAGAATATTTTTCATTAGGGCAAATACAAATAAAATAAGCTGTCTTCATATTCATTGTTCTGATACCTATTCTCCGTTTGATAAAATTAATTTTTGACAGAAGATAAATAAGCTGACATCCCGGCTAAAATTTGGAATACTAATTTGTTAAATTAAAATGTTTTAGGTAACGAAAGAGGCCTTAGGATATGACGGTAACTACCTACTTATATAATATTAAAAAAAATGTGTTTAGTTTCAATCTTTTTGTCTATCTATTAGTAACCAAAATAGTTCATTCTATGTTGAACAGAAACAGAACCCAATGATTACCAATATTCCCATAAAGGCGACTCAAAGACTGAAACACCATGAATAATCAAACAGCTCTACAATTTACTGTCTCATGCTACAGTTGGACATTATGGGCCTTAATGCTATATTTAAGGGTAGTAAACTTGTCATTACAACATAATACGTTACTTTCGTGACTTCAGAAGTAGGTACAATCTTGAACCAAATACTTAAGTTTTATTATTATATCATAACTTAGCCCGTAAGATCCCACTGCTGGGCAAAGGCCTCCCCCGCGGTCTTCCATTTGTCACGGTCCAATGCAACCTCAGTCCAAGTTTATATTATTAAAAAAAAGGTGTCTCGTGCATGACTCTATCTACTAGTAGGTATGTTTTTACATACATACATAAATACATATAATCACGCCTTTATCCCTAATGGGGTAGGCAAGGGTCGTTCCGTCACGTCTGACAAGTTTTATGGGTTATATTCCAGATAGATGAAGATGTATATTTCTATAGTGACAGATTGTCAGCCAATCGGGTAAATTACAATACTGAAACCATCAAATCCCTTAGCTGATTGTTACAGCATTCCCGGGAGGAGATGCAGCTGGCACATTCTATGTTTTTCTATCACTCCCAGACCAGCATGGAAGATTATGATTATGTAAGTATGAAGAGTATGTTTTTACTGATGCATAAAAGAACTTGTTATTTGAAAATGTTTTTTCTATTGATCGCAAAAAAAAAATGACTGACTTTTCGTATTCTCAAACAAATAAGTTGTAAAGATCACATTTTGACTACACTTGCGTTGATGACTGTACGAGCATTAGTTAAAATAGTAATATTTCTTTGAAGTAGTAAAAATATGTCCTGTAATATTTGACAACATTTACTTTACTTCTTCTATTCACTCTCGCTTTTGTCTATGCTCTCG